>JBBDGP010004908.1:0-118775 GCA_037952835.1 Lithobates septentrionalis
CTCCCTCCCTCCATCCCTTCCGCCAGCGCCCCTCCCTCCCTCCATCCCTTCCGCCAGCGCCCCTCCCTCCCTCCATCCCTTCCGCCAGCGCCCCTCCCTCCCTCCATCCCTTCCGCCAGCGCCCCTCCCTCCCTCCATCCCTTCCGCCAGCGCCCCTCCCTCCCTCCATCCCTTCCGCCAGCGCCCCTCCCTCCCTCCATCCCTTCCGCCAGCGCCCCTCCCTCCCTCCATCCCTTCCGCCAGCGCCCCTCCCTCCCTCCATCCCTTCCGCCAGCGCCCCTCCCTCCCTCCATCCCTTCCGCCAGCGCCCCTCCCTCACTCCATCCCTTCCGCCAGTGGCCCCTCCATCCCTTCCGCCAGCGCCCCTCCCTCCATCCCTTCCGCCAGCGCCCCTCCCTCCATCCCTTCCGCCAGCGCCCCTCCCTCCCTCCATCCCTTCCGCCAGCGCCCCTCCCTCCATCCCTTCCGCCAGCGCCCCTCCCTCCATCCCTTCCGCCAGCGCCCCTCCCTCCATCCCTTCCGCCAGCGCCCCTCCCTCCATCCCTTCCGCCAGCGCCCCTCCCTCCATCCCTTCCGCCAGCGCCCCTCCCTCCCTCCATCCCTTCCGCCAGCGCCCCTCCCTCCCTCCATCCCTTCCGCCAGCGCCCCTCCCTCCCTCCATCCCTTCCGCCAGCGCCCCTCCATCCCTTCCGCCAGCGCCCCTCCCTCCCTCCATCCCTTCCGCCAGCGCCCCTCCCTCCCTCCATCCCTTCCGCCAGCGCCCCTCCCTCCCTCCATCCCTTCCGCCAGCGCCCCTCCCTCCCTCCATCCCTTCCGCCAGCGCCCCTCCCTCCCTCCATCCCTTCCGCCAGCGCCCCTCCCTCCCTCCATCCCTTCCGCCAGCGCCCCTCCCTCCCTCCCTTCCGCCAGCGCCCCTCCCTCCCTCCATCCTTCCGCCAGCGCCCCTCCCGCCAGCGCCCCTCCCTCCCTCCATCCCTTCCGCCAGCGCCCCTCCCTCCCTCCATCCCTTCCGCCAGCGCCCCTCCATCCCTTCCGCCAGCGCCCCTCCATCCCTTCCGCCAGCGCCCCTCCCTCCATCCCTTCCCGCCAGCGCCCCTCCCTCCATTCCTTCCGCCAGCGCCCCTCCCCCCTCTATCCCTTCCGCCAGCGCCCCTCCCCCCTCTATCCCTCCCGCCAGCGCCCCTCCCCCCTCTATCCCTTCCGCCAGCGCCCCTCCCTCTATCCCTTCCGCCAGCGCCCCTCCCTCCATTCCTTCCGCCAGCGCCCCTCCCTCTATCCCTTCCGCCAGCGCCTCTCCCTCCATCACCAGCGCCCCTCCATCCCCTTCCACCAGCGCCCCTCCATTCCTTCCGCCAACACCCATCCCTTCCGCCAGCGCCCCTCCCTCTTCCCCTTCTGCCAGCGCCCCTCCCTCCACCCTTCCCCCCAGCGCCCCTCCCTCCACCCCTTCCCCCAGCGCCCCTCCCTCCACCCCTTCCGCCAGCGCCCCTCCCTCCATCCCTTCCGCCAGCGCCCCTCCCTCCATCCCTTCCCGCCAGCGCCCCTCCCTCCATCCCTTCCGCCAGCGCCCCTCCCTCCATCCCTTCCGCAGCGCCCCTCCCTCCATCCCTTCCACCAGCGCCCCTCCCCCCCTCTATCCCTTCCGCCAGCACCCCTCCCTCTATCCCTTCCGCAGCGCCCCTCCATCCCTTCCGCCAGCGCCTCTCCCTCCATCCCCAGCGCCCTCCATCCCTTCCCCCAGCGCCCCTCTCTCCATCCCCTTCCACCAGCGCCCCTCCATTCCTTCCGCCAACACCCATCCCTTCCGCCAGCGCCCTCCCTCCATCCTTTCCGCCAGCGCCCCTCCCTCCATCCTTTCCGCCAGCGCCCCTCCCTCCATCCTTTCCGCCAGCGCCCCTCCCTCTATCCCTTCCGCCAGCGCCCCTCTATCCCTTCCGCCAGCGCCTCTCCCTCCATCCCTATCACCAGCGCCCCTCCATCCCTTCCGCCAGCACCCCTCCCTCCATCCCTTCCCTCAGCGCCCCTCTCTCCATCCCTTCCCCCAGAGCCCCTCTCTCCATCCCCTTCCACCAGCGCCCCTCCATTCCTTCCGCCAACACCCATCCCTTCCGCCAGCGCCCCTCCCTCTACCCCTTCTGCCAGCGCCCCTCCCTCCATCCCTTCCGCCAGCGCCCCTCCCTCCATCCTTTCCGCCAGCGCCCCTCCCTCCATCCTTTCCGCCAGCGCCCCTCCCTCCATCCTTTCCGCCAGCGCCCCTCCCTCCATCCCTTCCGCCAGCACCCCTCCCTCCATCCTTTCCGCCAGCGCCCCTCCCTCCATCCTTTCCGCCAGCGCCCCTCCCTCCATCCTTTCCGCCAGCGCCCCTCCCTCCATCCTTTCCGCCAGCGCTCCTCCCTCCATCCTTTCCGCCAGCGCCCTCCCTCCATCCTTTCCGCCAGCGCCCCTCCCTCCATCCTTTCCGCCAGCGCCCCTTCCTCCATCCCTTCCGCCAGCGCCCCTCCCTCCATCCCTTCCGCCAGCGCCCCTTCCTCCATCCCTTCCGCCAGCGCCCCTCCCTCCATCCCTTCCGCCAGCGCCCCTCCCCCTCTATCCTTCCGCCAGCGCCCCTTCCTCCATCCCTTCCGCCAGCGCCCCTCCCTCCATCCCTTCCGCCAGCGCCCCTCCCCCCCTCTATCCCTTCCGCCAGCGCCCCTCCCTCCCTCCATCCCTTCCGCCAGCGCCCCTCCCTCCATCCCGTTCCGCCAGCGCCCCTCCCTCCATTCCTTCCGCCAGCGCCCCTCCCTCCATTCCTTCCGCCAGCGCCCCTCCCCCCCTCTATCCCTTCCGCCAGCGCCCCTCCCCCCTCTATCCCTTCCGCCAGCGCCCCTCCCTCTATCCCTTCCGCCAGCGCCCCTCCATCCCTTCCGCCAGCGCCTCTCCCTCCATCCCTATTACCAGCGCCCCTCCCCCTTCCGCCAGCGCCCCTCCCTCCATCCCTTCCGCCAGCGCCCCTCCCTCCATCCCGTTCCGCCAGCGCCCCTCCCTCCATCCCGTTCCGCCAGCGCCCCTCCCTCCATCCCCTTCCGCCAGCGCCCCTCCCTCCATTCCTTCCGCCAGCGCCCCTCTATCCCTTCCGCCAGCGCCCCTCCCCCCCTCTATCCCTTCCGCCAGCGCCCCTCCATCCCTTCCGCCAGCGCCTCTCCCTCCATCCCTATCACCAGCGCCCCTCCATCCCTTCCGCCAGCACCCCCCCTTCCACCAGCGCCCCTCCATTCCTTCCGCCAACACCCATCCCTTCCGCCAGCGCCCCTCCCTCTACCCCTTCTGCCAGCGCCCCTCCCTCCACCCCTTCCCCCAGCGCCCCTCCCTCCACCCCTTCCCCCAGCGCCCCTCCCTCCACCCCTTCCCCCAGCGCCCCTCCCTCCACCCCTTCCCCCAGCGCCCCTCCCTCCACCCCTTCCGCCAGCGCCCCTCCCTCCACCCCTTCCCCCAGCGCCCCTCCCTCCACCCCTTCCGCCAGCGCCCCTCCCTCCACCCCTTACGCCAGCGCCCCTCCCTCCATCCCTTCAGCCAGCGCCCCTCCCTCCATCCCGTTCCGCCAGCGCCCCTCCCTCCATTCCTTCCGCCAGTGCCCCCCCCTCTACCCCTTCTGCCAGCGCCCCTCCCTCCATCCCTTCTGCCAGCGCCCCTCCCTCCATCCTTTCCGCCAGCGCCCCTCCCTCCATCCTTTCCGCCAGCGCCCCTCCCTCCATCCTTTCCGCCAGCGCCCCTCCCTCCATCCCTTCCGCCAGCGCCCCTCCCTCCATCCCTTCCGCCAGCGCCCCTCCCTCCATCCTTTCCGCCAGCGCCCCTCCCTCCATCCTTTCCGCCAGCGCCCCTCCCTCCATCCTTTCCGCCAGCGCCCCTCCCTCCATTCCTTCCGCCAGCGCCCCTCCCTCCATTCCTTCCGCCAGCGCCCCTCCCTCCATTCCTTCCGCCAGCGCCCCTCCCTCCATTCCTTCCGCCAGCGCCCCTCCCTCCATTCCTTCCGCCAGCGCCCCTCCCTCCATTCCTTCCGCCAGCGCCCCTCCCTCCATTCCTTCCGCCAGCGCCCCTCCCTCCATTCCTTCCGCCAGCGCCCCTCCCTCCATTCCTTCCGCCACACCCATCCCTTCCGCCAGCGCCCCTCCCTCTACCCCTTCTGCCAGCGCCCCTCCCTCCATCCCTTCCGCCAGCGCCCCTCCCTCCATCCCGTTCCGCCAGCGCCCCTCCCTCCATCCCGTTCCGCCAGCGCCCCTCCCTCCATCCCATTCCGCCAGCGCCCCTCCCTCCATCCCTTCCGCCAGCGCCCCTCCCCCCTCTATCCCTTCCGCCAGCGCCTCTCCATCCCTTCCGCCAGCGCCTCTCCCTCCATCCTTTCCCCCAGCGCCCCTCTCTCCATCCCCTTCCACCAGCGCCCCTCCATTCCTTCCGCCAACACCCATCCCTTCCGCCAGCGCCCCTCCCTCTACCCCTTCTGCCAGCGCCCCTCCCTCCACCCCTTCCCCCAGCGCCCCTCCCTCCACCCCTTCCCCCAGCGCCCCTCCCTCCATCTCTTCCGCCAGAGCCCCTCCCTCCATCCCTTCCCCCAGCGCCCCTCCCTCCATCCCTTCCCCCAGCGCCCTTCTCTCCATCCCCTTCCACCAGCGCCCCTCCATCCTTTCCGCCAGCGCCCCTCCCTCCATCCTTTCCGCCAGCGCCCCTCCCTCCATCCTTTCCGCCAGCGCCCCTCCCTCCATCCTTTCCGCCAGCGCCCCTCCCTCCATCCTTTCCGCCAGCGCCCCTCCCTCTATCCCTTCCGCCAGCGCCCCTCCATCCTTTCCGCCAGCGCCTCTCCCTCCATCCTTTCCGCCAGCGCCCCTCCCTCTATCCCTTCCGCCAGTGCCCCTCCATCCCTTCCCCCAGCGCCCCTCTCTCCATCCCTTCCCCCAGCGCCCCTCTCTCCATCCCCTTCCACCAGCGCCCCTCCATTCCTTCCGCCAACACCCATCCCTTCCGCCAGCGCCCCTCCCTCTACCCCTTCTGCCAGTGCCCCTCCCTCCATCCCTTCTGCCAGCGCCCCTCCCTCCATCCCTATCACCAGCGCCCCTCCATCCCTTCCGCCAGCACCCCTCCCTCCATCCCTTCCCCCAGCGCCCCTCTCCCATCCCCTTCCACCAGCGCCCCTCCATTCCTTCCGCCAACACCCATCCCTTCCGCCAGCGCCCCTCCCTCTACCCCTTCCGCCAGCGCCCCTCCCTCTACCCCTTCCCCCAGCGCCCCTCCCTCCACCCCTTCCCCCAGCGCCCCTCCCTCCACCCCTTCCCCCAGCGCCCCTCCCTCCACCCCTTCCCCCAGCGCCCCTCCCTCCACCCCCTTCCCCCAGCGCCCCTCCCTCCACCCCTTCCCCCAGCGCCCCTCCCTCCACCCCTTCCGCCAGCGCCCCTCCATCCACCCCTTCCGCCAGCGCCCCTCCCTCCATCCCTTCCGCCAGCGCCCCTCCTCCATCCCTTCCGCCAGCGCCCCTCCCTCCATCCCTTCAGCCAGCGCCCCTCCCTCCATCCCGTTCCGCCAGCGCCCCTCCCTCCATTCCTTCCGCCAGCGCCCCCCCTCTATCCCTTCCGCCAGCGCCCCTCCCCCCCTCTTTCCCTTCCGCCAGCGCCCCTCCCCCCCTCTATCCCTTCCGCCAGCATCCCTTCCGCCAGCGCCCTCCCTCTATCCCTTCCGCCAGCGCCCCTCCCTCTATCCCTTCCGCCAGCGCCCCTCCATCCCTTCCCCCAGCGCCCCTCTCTCCATCCCCTTCCACCAGCGCCCCTCCATCCCTTCCGCCAACACCCATCCCTTCCGCCAGGGCCCCTCCCTCTACCCCTTCTGCCTGCACCCCTCCCTCCATCCTTTCCGCCAGCGCCCCTCCCTCCATCCTTTCCGCCAGTGCCCCTCCCTCCATCCTTTCCGCCAGCGCCCCTCCCTCCATCCTTTCCGCCAGCGCCCCTCCCTCCATTCTTTCCGCCAGCGCCCCTCCCTCCATCCTTTCCGCCAGCGCCCCTCCCTCCATCCTTTCCGCCAGCGCCCCTCCCTCTATCCCTTCCGCCAGCGCCCCTCTATCCCTTCCGCCAGCGCCTCTCCCTCCATCCCTATCACCAGTGCCCCTCCATCCCTTCCGCCAGCACCCCTCCCTCCATCCCTTCCCCAGCGCCCCTCTCTCCATCCCTTCCCCCAGCGCCCCTCTCTCCATCCCCTTCCACCAGCGCCCCTCCATTCCTTCCGCCAACACCCATCCCTTCCGCCAGCGCCCCTCCCTCTACCCCTTCTGCCAGCGCCCCTCCCTCCATCCCTTCTGCCAGCGCCCCTCCCTCCATCCTTTCCGCCAGCGCCCCTCCCTCCATCCTTTCCGCCAGCGCCCCTCCCTCCATCCTTTCCGCCAGCGCCCCTCCCTCCATCCCTTCCTCCAGCGCCCTTCCCTCCATCCCTTCCGCCAGCGCCCCTCCCTCCATCCTTTCCGCCAGCGCCCCTCCCTCCATCCTTTCCGCCAGCGCCCCTCCCTCCATCCTTTCCGCCAGCGCCCCTCCCTCCATCCTTTCCGCCAGCGCCCCTCCCTCCATTCCTTCCGCCAGCGCCCCTCCCTCCATTCCTTCCGCCAGCGCCCCTCCCTCCATTCCTTCCGCCAGCGCCCCTCCCTCCATTCCTTCCGCCAGCGCCCCTCCCTCCATTCCTTCCGCCAGCGCCCCTCCCTCCATCCCGTTCCGCCAGCGCCCTCCCTCCATCCCGGTTCCGCCAGCGCCCCTCCCTCCATCCCGTTCCGCCAGCGCCCCTCCCTCCATTCCTTCCGCCAGCGCCGCTCCCCCCCTCTATCCCTTCCGCCAGCGCCCCTCCCCCCTCTATCCCTTCCGCCAGCGCCTCTCCATCCCTTCCGCCAGCGCCTCTCCCTCCATCCTTTCCCCCAGCGCCCCTCTCTCCATCCCCTTCCACCAGCGCCCCTCCATTCCTTCCGCCAACACCCATCCCTTCCGCCAGCGCCCCTCCCTCTACCCCTTCTGCCAGCGCCCCTCCCTCCACCCCTTCCCCTAGCGCCCCTCCCTCCATCTCTTCCGCCAGCGCCCCTCCCTCCATCCCTTCCCCCAGCGCCCCTCTCTCCATCTCCTTCCACCAGCGCCCCTCCATTCCTTCCGCCAGCGCCCCTCCCTCCATCCTTTCCGCCAGCGCCCCTCCCTCCATCCTTTCCGCCAGCGCCCCTCCCTCCATCCTTTCCGCCAGCGCCCCTCCCTCCATCCTTTCCGCCAGCGCCCCTCCCTCCATCCTTTCCGCCAGCGCCCCTCCCTCCATCCTTTCCGCCAGCGCCCCTCCCTCTATCCCTTCCGCCAGCGCCCCTCTATCCCTTCCGCCAGCGCCTCCCCCTCCATCCTTTCCGCCAGCGCCCCTCCCTCTATCCCTTCCGCCAGTGCCCCTCCATCCCTTCCCCCAGCGCCCCTCTCTCCATCCCTTCCCCCAGCGCCCCTCTCTCCATCCCCTTCCACCAGCGCCCCTCTATTCCTTCCGCCAACACCCATCCCTTCCGCCAGCGCCCCTCCCTCTACCCCTTCTGCCAGTGCCCCTCCCTCCATCCCTTCTGCCAGCGCCCCTCCCTCCATCCTTTCCGCCAGCGCCCCTCCCTCCATCCTTTCCACCAGCGCCCCTCCCTCCATCCTTTCCGCAGCGCCCCTCCATCCTTTCCGCCAGCGCCCCTCCCTCCATCCCTTCCGCCAGCGCCCCTCCCTCCATCCTTTCCGCCAGCGCCCCTCCCTCCATCCTTTCCGCCAGCGCCCCTCCCTCCATCCTTTCCGCCAGCGCCCCTCCCTCCATCCCTTCCGCCAGCGCCCCTCCCTCCATCCCTTCCGCCAGCGCCCCTCCCTCCATCCTTTCCGCCAGCGCCCCTCCCTCCATCCTTTCCGCCAGCGCCCCTCCCTCCATTCCTTCCGCCAGCGCCCCTCCCTCCATTCCTTCCGCCAGCGCCCCTCCCTCCATCCCGTCCGCCAGCGCCCCTCCCTCCATCCCGTTCCGCCAGCGCCCCTCCCTCCATCCCCGTTCCGCCAGCGCCCCCCCCTCCATTCCTTCCGCCAGCGCCCCTCCCCCCCTCTATCCCTTCCGCCAGCGCCCCTCCCCCCCTCTATCCCTTCCGCCAGCGCCCCTCCATCCCTTCCGCCAGCGCCTCTCCCTCCATCCCTATCACCAGCGCCCCTCCATCCCTTCCGCCAGCACCCCTCCCTCCATCCCTTCCCCCAGCGCCCCTCTCTCCATCCCCTTCCACCAGCGCCCCTCCATTCCTTCCGCCAACACCCATCCCTTCCGCCAGCGCCCCTCCCTCTACCCCTTCTGCCAGCGCCCCTCCCTCCACCCCTTCCCCCAGCGCCCCTCCCTCCACCCCTTCCCCAGCGCCCCTCCCTCCACCCCTTCCGCCAGCGCCCCTCCCTCCATCCCTTCCGCCAGCGCCCCTCCCTCCATCCCGTTCCGCCAGCGCCCCTCCCTCCATCCCGTTCCGCCAGCGCCCCTCCCTCCATCCCGTTCCGCCAGCGCCCCTCCCTCCATCCCGTTCCGCCAGCGCCCCTCCCTCCATTCCTTCCGCCAGCGCCCCTCCCTCCATTCCTTCCGCCAGCGCCCCTCCCCCCTCTATCCCTTCCGCCAGCGCCCCTCCATCCCTTCCGCCAGCGCCTCTCCCTCCATCCCTTCCGCCAGCGCCTCTCCCTCCATCCCCCATAACCAGCGCCCCTCCATCCCTTCCCCCAGCGCCCCTCTCTCCATCCCCTTCCACCAGCGCCCCTCCATTCCTTCCGCCAACACCCATCCCTTCCGCCAGCGCCCCTCCCTCTACCCCTTCTGCCAGCATCCCTCCCTCCATCCCTTCCGCCAGCGCCCCTCCCTCCATCCTTTCCGCCAGCGCTCCGCCAGCGCCCCTCCCTCCATCCTTTCCGCCAGCGCCCTCCTCTATCCCTTCCGCCAGCGCCCCTCCCTCCATCCTTTCCGCCAGCGCCCCTCCCTCCATCCTTTCCGCCAGCGCCCCTCCCTCTATCCCTTCCGCCAGCGCCTCTCCCTCCATCCCTATCACTAGCGCCCCTCCATCCCTTCCGCCAGCACCCCTCCCTCCATCCCTTCCCCCAGCGCCCCTCTCTCCATCCCTTCCCCCAGCGCCCTCTCTCCATCCCCTTCCACCAGCGCCCCTCCATTTCTTCCGCCAACACCCATCCCTTCCGCCAGCGCCCCTCCCTCTACCCCTTCTGCCAGCGCCCTCCCTCCATCCCTTCCGCCAGCGCCCCTCCCTCCATCCCTTCCGCCAGCGCCCCTCCCTCCATCCCTTCTGCCAGCGCCCCTCCCTCCATCCCTTCCGCCAGCGCCCCTCCCTCCATCCCTTCCGGCCAGCGCCCCTCCCTCCATCCTTTCCGCCAGCGCCCCTCCCTCCATCCTTTCCGCCAGCGCCCCTCCCTCCATCCTTTCCGCCAGCGCCCCTCCCTCCATCCCTTCCGCCAGCGCCCCTCCCTCCATCCCTTCCGCCAGCGCCCCTCCCCCCTCTATCCCTTCCGCCAGCGCCCCTCCCCCCTCTATCCCTTCCGCCAGCGCCCCTCCCTCCATCCCTTCCGCCAGCACCCCTCCCTCCATCCTTCCGCCAGCGCCCCTCCCTCCATCCTTTCCGCCAGCGCCCCTCCCTCCATCCTTTCCGCCAGCGCCCCTCCCTCCATCCTTCCGCCAGCGCCCTCCCTCCATCCCTTCCGCCAGCGCCCCTCCCTCCATCCTTTCCGCCAGCGCCCCTCCCTCCATCCCTTCCGCCAGCGCCCCTCCCTCCATCCCTTCCGCCAGCGCCCCTCCCTCCATCCCTTCCGCCAGCGCCCCTCCCCCCCTCTATCCCTTCCGCCAGCGCCCCTCCCCCCTCTATCCCTTCCGCCAGCACCCCTCCCTCCATCCCTTCCCCCAGCGCCCCTCTCTCCATCCCCTTCCACCAGCGCCCCTCCATTCCTTCCGCCAACACCCATCCCTTCCGCCAGCGCCCCTCCCTCTACCCCTTCTGCCAGCGCCCCTCCCTCCACCCCTTCCCCCAGCGCGCCCCTCCCTCCACCCCTTCCCCCAGCGCCCCTCCCTCCATCTCTTCCGCCAGCGCCCCTCCCTCCATCCCTTCCGCCAGCGCCCCTCCCTCCATCCCGTTCCGCCAGCGCCCCTCCCTCCATCCCGTCCGCCAGCGCCCCTCCCTCCATCCCGTTCCGCCAGCGCCCCTCCCTCCATCCCGTTCCGCCAGCGCCCCTCCTCCATTCCTTCCGCCAGCGCCCCTCCCTCCATTCCTTCCGCCAGCGCCCCTCCCTCCATTCCTTCCGCCAGCGCCCCTCCCTCCATTCCTTCCGCCAGCGCCCCTCCCCCCCTCTATCCCTTCCGCCAGCGCCCCTCCATCCCTTCCCCCAGCGCCCCTCTCTCCATCCCCTTCCACCAGCGCCCCTCCATTCCTTCCGCCAACACCCATCCCTTCCGCCAGCGCCCCTCCCTCTACCCCTTCTGCCAGCACCCCTCCCTCCATCCCTTCCGCCAGCGCCCCTCCCTCCATCCTTTCCGCCAGCGCCCCTCCCTCCATCCTTTCCGCCAGCGCCCCTCCCTCCATCCTTTCCGCCAGCGCCCCTCCCTCCATCCTTTCCGCCAGCGCCCCTCCCTCTATCCCTTCCGCCAGCGCCCCTCTATCCCTTCCGCCAGCGCCTCTCCCTCCATCCCTATCACCAGCGCCCCTCCATCCCTTCCGCCAGCACCCCTCCCTCCATCCCTTCCCCCAGCGCCCCTCTCTCCATCCCTTCCCCCAGCGCCCCTTTCTCCATCCCCTTCCACCAGCGCCCCTCCATTTCTTCCGCCAACACCCATCCCTTCCGCCAGCGCCCCTCCCTCTACCCCTTCTGCCAGCGCCCCTCCCTCCATCCCTTCCGCCAGCGCCCCTCCCTCCATCCCTTCCGCCAGCGCCCCTCCCTCCATCCCTTCTGCCAGCGCCCCTCCCTCCATCCCTTCCGCCAGCGCCCCTCCCTCCATCCCTTCCGCCAGCGCCCCTCCCTCCATCCCTTCCGCCAGCGCCCCTCCCTCCATCCTTTCCGCCAGCGCCCCTCCCTCCATCCTTTCCGCCAGCGCCCCTCCCTCCATCCTTTCCGCCAGCGCCCCTCCCTCCATCCTTTCCGCCAGCGCCCCTCCCTCCATCCTTTCCGCCAGCGCCCCTCCCTCCATCCCTTCCGCCAGCGCCCCTCCCTCCATCCCTTCCGCCAGCGCCCCTCCCCCCCTCTATCCCTTCCGCCAGCGCCCCTCCCCCCCTCTATCCCTTCCGCCAGCGCCCCTCCCCCCCTCTATCCCTTCCGCCAGCGCCCCTTCCTCCATCCCTTCCTGGGTACACCAGCTACAGCAGCAGCAATACACCTTGGACCAAGCAGATGACCCCGGGATCACAAGTTACTAAGGCCATTTACATACAGGTGTGCCTGTTTGCTCTCTTTAACCGCTTCAGCCCCGAAGGATTTACCCCCCTTCCTGACCAGGCCATTTTTTGCCATACGGCACTGCGACGCTTTAACTGACAATTTCGCGGTTGTGTGATGTTGTACCCAAACAAAATTGACGCCCTTTTTTTTGTGTATATAATATATATATCTAGTTCAAATCACCAGTCAGTAAAAGGGACAACAAAGTATTTTTTTTTTTTTTTTTGCCACAGTCCCTCTCTTCCTTTTCTTCCTTTATCAATCTCTCTTTCATCTCTCCCATCCAGGAACAATACTGGAGGTCACAAATCTTCACCAATTACTTTGACCATTGGTCTAAGAGTGGATATGAATGGGATGAGAACGCCAAGATGGAGGTCCAGAAGGAGCAGCAGGAACTCTTAATGAAGATGTTTGCGGTAAGCTGAACTTACTGACTGGTGCCTATGAATCGCGTTTAACCCCCTCCGTGACCCCGAGGTCCTTCATTTCTAGACCCCCGACCCAAATATAGCAGAACCAATTAAACCTCAACTCCATTCTTATCTTATTTTTAAATCTTGACATGTTTGGTATTTATGTACTCGATGCAACATCATCTTTTATATTTTACCCAAAAATTGGGTATCATATAGTGTCTGTGTGTGCCAAAATTCATTTAAAGGGTAAGCTTTTGTCAGATACTGTGCTTGTGTATATGTGTGTGTATATATGTGTGTGTGTGTGTGTGTATATATATATATATATATATATATATATATATATATATATATATATATATATATATATATATATATATATATATATATATATATATATATACACACACACACACACACACACACACACACACACACACACACACACACACACACACACTCAATGTTACCAAAAGTATTGGGACGCCTGCCTTTACACACACATGAACTTTAATGGCCCAGTCTTAGTCCGGAGGGTTCAATATTGAGTTGGCCCTTTACAGCTATAACAGCTTCAACTCTTCTGGGAAGGCCATCCACAAGGTTTAGGAGGGTGTCTATGGGAATGTCTGACCGTTCTTCCAGAAGAGCATTTGTCAGGTCAAGCACTGATGTTGGACGAGAAGGCCTGGCTCACAGTCTCTGCTCTAATTCATCCCAAAGGTGTTCTATCAGGTTGTGGTCAGGACTCCGTGCAGGCCAGTCAACTTCCTCCACCCCAAACTCGCTCATCCATGTCTTTATGGACTGTCTTTAAAGCAGGCGTTCCAATACTTTTGGTAATATAGTGTGTGTGATATAAATATATATATATTGGAGAAATGTTGTTTGTAAACTGCTGGTGTCTAGCGGTAAACCAACTGGTGTAGTGCTAGAGGCTAAGCGGCCAATAACCAGGCCCAAACACATCTTTAACCCTTTGTACGCCTTAACTGGGGTTTGACTCATGGCTGTGCCAGGTGAAAAGTGTATGTGGGAGGGGTGAGTAGTGCAGGGAACGTGTAGGTGGGCGGGGTGTGTGGTGCAGGGAAGGTGTCAGATGGGGTGAGTAGTGCAGGGAAGGTGTCAGTGGGCGGGGTGAGTAGTGCAGGGAAGGTGTCGGTGGGCGGGGTGAATAGTGCAGAGAAGGTGTTGGTGGACGGGGTGAGTAGTGCAGGGAAGGTGTCGGTGGGTGGGGTGAGTAGTGCAGGGAAGGTGTCGGTGGGCGGGGTGAGTAGTGCAGGGAAGGTGTCGGTGGGTGGGGTGAGTAGTGCAGGGAAGGTGTCGGGGGGCGGGGTGAGTAGTGCAGGGAAGGTGTCGGTGGGTGGGGTGAGTTTGGCAGGGAAGGTGTCGGTGGGTGGGGTGAGTAGTGCAGGGAAGGTGTCGGCGGGCGGGGTGAGTAGTGCAGTGAAGGTGTCGGTGGGCGGGGTGAGTAGTGCAGGGAAGGTGTCGGTGGACGGGGTGAGTAGTGCAGGGAAGGTGTAGGTGGGCGGGGTGAGCAGTGCAGGGAAGGTGTAGGTGGGCGGGGTGAGTAGTACAGGAAAGGTGTAGGTGGGCGGGGTGAGTAGTGCAGGGAAGGTGTCGGTGGGCGGGGTAAATAGTGCAGGGAAGGTGTCGGTGGGCGGGGTGAATAGTGCAGGGAAGGTGTCGGTGGGCAGGGTGAGTAGTGCAGGCAAGGTGTCGGTGGGTGGGGTGAGTAGTGCAGGGAAGGTGTCGGCGGGCGGGGTGAGTAGTGCAGTGAAGGTGTCGGTGGGCGGGGTGAGTAGTGCAGGGAAGGTGTAGGTGGGTGGGGTGAGTAGTGCAGGGAAGGTGTAGGTGGGTGGGGTGAGTAGTGCAGTGAAGGTGTCGGTGGGCGGGGTGAGCAGTGCAGGGAAGGTGTAGGTGGGCGTGGTGAGCAGTGCAGGGAAGGTGTAGGTGGGCGGGGTTAGTAGTACAGGAAAGGTGTAGGTGGGCGGGGTGAGTAGTGCAGGGAAGGTGTCGATGGGCGGGGTGAATAGTGCAGGGAAGTTGTCCGTGGGCGGGGTGAATAGTGCAGGGAAGGTGTCGGTGGGCGGGGTGAGTAGTGCAGGGAAGGTGTCGGGCGGGGTGAGTAGTGCAGGGAAGGTGTCGGTGGGCGGGGTGAGTAGTGCAGGGAAGGTGTAGGTGGGCAGGGTGAATAGTGCAGGGAAGGTGTAGGTGGGCGGGGTGAATAGTGCAGGGAAGGTGTAGGTGGGCGGGGTGAATAGTGCAGGGAAGGTGTCAGTGGGCGGGGTGAATAGTGCAGGGAAGGTGTAGGTGGGCGGGGTGAATAGTGCAGGGAAGGTGTCAGTGGGCGGGGTGAATAGTGCAGGGAAGGTGTCAGTGGGCGGGGTGAATAGTGCAGGGAAGGTGTCAGTGGGCGGGGTGAATAGTGCAGGGAAGGTGTCAGTGGGCGGGGTGAGTAGTGCAGGGAAGGTGTAGGTGGGCGGGGTGAGTAGTGCAGGGAAGGTGTCGGCGGGCGGGGTGAGTAGTGCAGTGAAGGTGTCGGTGGGCGGGGTGAGTAGTGCAGGGAAGGTGCCGGCGGGCGGGGTGAGTAGTGCAGTGAAGGTGTCGGTGGGCGGGGTGAGTAGTGCAGGGAAGGTGTCGGCGGGCGGGGTGAGTAGTGCAGGGAAGGTGTCGGTGGGAGGGGTGAATAGTGCAGGGAAGGTGTCGGTGGGCGGGGTGAATAGTGCAGGGAAGGTGTCGGGCGGGGTGAGTAGTGCAGGGAAGGTGTAGGTGGGCGGGGTGAATAGTGCAGGGAAGTTGTCAGTGGGCGGGGTGAATAGTGCAGGGAAGTTGTCAGTGGGCGGGGTGAATAGTGCAGGGAAGTTGTCAGTGGGCGGGGTGAGCAGTGCAGGGAAGGTGTAGGTGAGCAGGGTGAATAGTGCAGGGAAGTTGTCAGTGGGCGGGGTGAGTAGTGCAGGGAAGTTGTCAGTGGGCGGGGTGAGTAGTGCAGGGAAGGTGTAGGTGGGCGGGGTAAATAGTGCAGGGATGGTGTCGGTGGGTGGGGTGAGTAGTGCAGGTAAGGTGTAGGTGGGCGGGGTGAGTAGTGCAGGTAAGGTGTAGGTGGGCGGGGTGAGTAGTGCAGTGAAGGTGTCGGTGGGCGGGGTGAGTAGTGCAGGGAAGGTGTCGGCGGGCGGGGTGAGTAGTGCAGGGAAGGTGTCGGTGGGCGGGGTGAATAGTGCAGGGAAGGTGTCGGGCGGGGTGAGTAGTGCAGGGAAGGTGTAGGTGGGCGGGGTGAATAGTGCAGGGAAGTTGTCAGTGGGCGGGGTGAATAGTGCAGGGAAGTTGTCAGTGGGCGGGGTGAATAGTGCAGGGAAGTTGTCAGTGGGCGGGGTGAATAGTGCAGGGAAGTTGTCAGTGGGCGGGGTGAGCAGTGCAGGGAAGGTGTCGGTGGGCAGGGTGAATAGTGAAGGGAAGTTGTCAGTGGGCGGGGTGAGTAGTGCAGGGAAGGTGTAGGTGGGCAGGGTGAATAGTGCAGGGAAGTTGTCAGTGGGCGGGGTGAGTAGTGCAGGGAAGGTGTAGGTGGGCGGGGTAAATAGTGCAGGGATGGTGTCGGTGGGTGGGGTGAGTAGTGCAGGTAAGGTGTAGGTGGGCGGGGTGAGTAGTGCAGGTAAGGTGTAGGTGGGCGGGGTGAGCAGTGCAGGGAAGTTGTCAGTGGGCGGGGTGATTACCTATTAAGAGAACCTGTTGATTTCCTGTAGTAGTAAAGTGATAATTGGCTCACTCCAGCCAATCACTACCAGGGGGAGTTCTGTGTTTTGCTTCTATTAGATGAAGTGCCCGGCTCTTTGACCCCAGAGAACGGTCTGTCTGTTGTTGCCCCTCTTTGTTGCCCATGTCGGGGTAAACATCTTCTCTCTCCCTCTTTTCCCGCAGCTTTCCTGCAAACTGGAGCGTGAATTCCGCTGCATGGAACTGGCGGAGTTCATGACTCACAACGTGATGAGTTTGGCCATTAAGTACGCCTCGCGCTCCAAGAGACTAATCCTAGCCCAGCGGCTCAGTGATCTGGCCCTGGAGAAGGCGGCTGAGCTGGCGTCTGCACAGGAGGAGGAAGAAGAGGAGGAGGAGGAGGAAGATTTCCGCAGCAGGCTGAATGCCGGGTAATTGGTCTTTGAATTGTAGAGAAAGAATTGTATGTTTTTTATCTGGGGCCTCCATGGGTTTAAAGGGGACTTCTCCCCAAATCTAGATCTACTGACCGGGGAGGTTTGGCATTCACCTCTCCACATGTCAGTGGCACCGTCTTTTTTTTTTTTTTTTTTTATTACACTGTTGCTTTTAACCACTTGAGCCCCGGACCTTTATGCTGCCTAAGGACCAGAGGTCTTTTTCCAATTTGGCACTGCGTCGCTTTAACTGCTAATTGCGCGGTCATGCAATGCTGTACCCAAACGAAATTTGCGTCCTTTTCTTCCCACAAATAGAGCTTTCTTTTGATGGTATTTGATCACCTCTGCGGTTTTTATTTTTTGCGCTATAAACGGAAAAAGACCGAAAATTTTGAAAAAAAATGATATTTTCTACTTTTTGTTCTAAAAAAAATCCAATAAACTAAATTTTAGTCATACATTTAGGCCAAAATGTATTCGGCCACATGTCTTTGGTAAAAAAAATGTCAATAAGCGTATATTTATTGGTTTGCGCAAAAGTTATAGCGTCTACAAACTAGGGTACATTTTCTGGAATTTACACAGCTTTTAGTTTATGACTGCCTATGTCATTTCTTGAGGTGCTAAAATGGCAGGGCAGTACAAAAGCCCCCCAAATGACCCCATTTTGGAAAGTAGACACCCCAAGGAAATTGCTGAGAGGCATGTTGAACCCATTGAATATTTATTTTTTTTGTCCCAAGTGATTGAAAAATGACAAAAAAAAAAAAAAAAAAAAATATTTACAAAAAGTGGTCACTAAATGATATATTGCTCACACAGGCCATGGGCCTATGTGGAATTGCACCCCAAAATACATTTAGCTGCTTCTCCTGAGTATGGGGATACCACATGTGTGGGACTTTTTGGGAGCCTAGCCGCGTACGGGGCCCCGAAAACCAATCACCGCCTTCAGGATTTCTAAGGGTGTAAATTTTTGCTTTCACTCTTCACTGCCTATCACAGTTTCGGAGGCCATGGAATGCCAAGATGGCACAAAACCCCCCAAAATGACCCCATTTTGGAAAGTAGACACCCCAAGCTATTTGCTGAGAGGCATATTGAGTCCATGGAATATTTTATATTTTGACACAAGTTGCGGGAAAGTGACACTTTTATTTTTTTTTTTTTTTTTTTTTCATAAAGTTGTCACTAAATGATATATTGCTCACACAGGCCATGGGCATATGTGGAATTGCACCCCAAAATACATTTAGCTGCTTCTCCTGAGTATGGGGATACCACATGTGTGGGACTTTTTGGGAGCCTAGCCGCGTACTGGACCCCGAAAACCAATCACTGCCTTCAGGATTTCTAAGGGTGAAAATTTTTGATTTCACTCTTTACTGCCTATCACAGTTTCGGAGGCCATGGAATGCCCAGGTGGCACAAAACCCCCCCAAATGACCCCATTTTGGAAAGTAGACACCCCAAGCTATTTGCTGAAAGGCATGGTGAGTATTTTGCAGCTCTCATTTGTTTTTGAAAATGAAGAAAGACAAGAAAAAACATTTTTTTTTTTCTTTTTTCAATTTTCAAAACTTTGTGACAAAAAGTGAGGTCTGCAAAATACTCACTATACCTCTCAGCAAATAGCTTGGGGTGTCTACTTTCCAAAATGGGGTCATTTGGGGGGGTTTTGTGCCACCTGGGCATTCCATGGCCTCCGAAACTGTGATAGGCAGTGAAGAGTGAAATCAAAAATTCACGCCCTTAGAAAGCCTGAAGGCGGTGCTTGGTTTTCGGGGTCCCGTACGCGGCTAGGCTCCCAAAAAGTCTCACGCATGTGGTATCCCCGTACTCAGGAGAAGCAGCAGAATGTATTTTGGGGTGTAATTTCACATATTTCCATGGCATGTTTGAGCAATATATCATTTAGTGACAACTTTGTGCAAAAAAAAAAAAAAAAAATTTGTCTCTTTCCCGCAACTTGTGTCGCAATATAAAATATTCCATGGACTCGACATGCCTCTCAGCAAATAGCTTGGGGTGTCTACTTTCCAAAATGGGGTCATTTGGGGGGGTTTTGAACTGTCCTGGCATTTTATGCACAACATTTAGAAGCTTATGTCACACATCACCCACTCTTCTAACCACTTGAAGACAAAGCCCTTTCTGACACTTATTGTTTACATGAAAAAGTTTTTTTTTTTTGCAAAAAAATTACTTTGAACCCCCAAACATTATATATTTTTTTAAAGCAAATGCCCTACAGATTAAAATGGTGGGTGTTTCATTTTTTTTTTTCACACAGTAATTGCGCAGCGATTTTTCAAACGCATTTTTTGGGGAAAAAACACACTTTTTTTAATTTTAATGCACTAAAACACGCTATATTGCCCAAATGTTTGATGAAATAAAAAAGATGATCTTAGGCCGAGTACATGGATACCAAACATGACATGCTTTAAAATTGCGCACAAACGTGCAGTGGCAACAAAATAAATACATGTTTAAAAGCCTTCAAAAGCCTTTACAGGTTACCACTTTAGATTTACAGAGGAGGTCTACTGGAAAAATTACTGCACTCGATCTGGCCTTCGCGGTGATACCTCACATGCATGGTGCAATTGCTGTTTACGTTTGACGACAGACCGCCGCTTGCGTTCGCCTTAGCGCGAGAGCAGGGGGCGACAGGGGTGTTTTTTTTTTTTTTTTTTTTTTTTTCTTTATTATTTTTTTGCTTTTTTAATCTTACTTTTAAACTGTTCCTTTCATATTTTTTTTTTTAATCATTTTTATTGTTATCTCGGGGAATGTAAATATCCCCTATGATAGCAATAGGTAGTGACAGGTACTCTTTTTTGAAAAAATTGTGGTCTATTAGACCCTAGATCTCTCCTCTGCCCTCAAAGCATCTGACCACACCAAGATCGGTGTGATAAAATGCTTCCCCAATTTCCCAATGGCGCTATTTACATCCGGCGAAATCTAAGTCATGAAATACTCGTAGCTTCCGGTTTCTTAGGCCATAGAGATGTTTGGAGCCACTCTGGTCTCTGATCAGCTCTATGGTCAGCTGGCTGAATCACCGGCTGCATTCTCAGGTTCCCTGTTGAGACAGGAGAGCCAGAGAAAAACACGGAAGACGGTGGGGGGGGGGGGGCATTCCCTCCCACGGCTTGTAAAAGCAGTCTAGAGGCTAATTAGCCGCTAGGATTGCTTTTACATGAAAGCCGACCGCTGGCTGAAAAGAATGATACCAAGATGATACCTAAACCTGCAGGCATCATTCTGGTATAACCACTCAAAGTCGTGAATGGCGTACCTGAAGACAAAAAAATGGTTAACAATGGTTAACAATAAAGCACAGTAAAGTGTAAATAATTACACACCTGAAAAACAAACATGATAAAACATAATAACAATAACAATAAAACATTGCAGAATAGAATACAGTAAAAAAGAGCAGAACAATAGAGAGAGAGAATAGAGAGAGAGAGAACAATAAAACAACTATTTTTTTTTATTTCATATTTTTTTTTTTTTTACACTTTTTTTGTAACTAACTTTTATAACGGTACCCGGTTCCAGGTTCGGGTCTCTCAAAATGCGATGGCATTTTGGGAGACCCTGTGAAAGTGCGCCTAGTCTGTGCAATGCTGTACCCTACGCTAATACTCAACTAGTGAATGGTAGCGTTCAAAACATTCACCAATGCAAAGACCAGGATTGTCAGGACAGGAGGGACAATAATAGCGGGTGTCACGCCTATATCCGCGCTTGCTGCAGACACAACATCTTTTCTGGGGGGGTTTGTTGGGTAGGGGTACTCGGGAGGACATAAAAATGCCTCTCATGCAGCCGACTGCATTTGGTTGGGGATGTGAATGGGGGAAGTACGGGCGCTGCAGAAGCGGTGGGTTCCCAATTAGGATTGGCGAATGCAGCAGGAAGGGCATTATGGGCACGACGGGCCTGTGTTTGTCTTTCTGGTGGCAGCGGGACACTACTTGTGCTTGCCACCTCACCAGCTTGAACTGCACTTATGGGACTCGCCACGTCACCAAGTGTTACTGCAGTGCTGGTTTGACTACGACCGGGGTGTACTAGGCCGCTGGCGCTTGCCAGTTCACCAAAACGCTACCAAAAAACTGTTAGCGATCGCAGGGATCAGGCCTGACTCTGCGAACGCTGCAGTTATGCTTTTAGTGTTTTGTAAGTGACAGTGATCGATCGATACTGCACTTGGGTGGGCTGGGCCGGGCGGAGGGGCAAAACGCAGGTGCTAGCAGGTATCTGGGCTGATCCCGCTAACACTGCATTTTTGGGAACCCTAAACTGCTGGTGACGCTAGTATAGATCTGATCGGATCAGATATTGATGCGATCAGATACTATACCACTAAGGGTGGTGTACGGTGCGTGCGTGGGTGTTAGCGGTACTGGCGCTAATCTGACGCTGCCTGGGGCTGGTGCTTGCCAGTTCACCAAAATACTACCAAAAAAACTGTTAGCGATCGCAGGGATCAGGCCTGACTCTGTGAACGCTGCAGTTATGCGTTTAGTGTTTTGTAAGTGTCAGTGATCGATCGATACTGCACTTGGGTGGGCTGGGCCGGGCGGAGGCGCAAAACGCAGGTGCTAGCAGGTATCTGGGCTGATCCCGCTAACACTGCGTTTTTGGGAACCCTAAACTGCTGGGGACGCTAGTATAGATCTGATCGGATCAGATATTGATCCGTTCAGATACTATACCACTAAGGGAGGTGTATGCTGCGTGCGTGGGTGTTAGCGGTACTGGCGCTAACCTGACGCCTGGGGCTGGTGCTTGCCAGTTCACCAAAATGCTACCAAAAAAACTGTTAGCGATCGCAGGGATCAGGCCTGACTCTGCGAACGCTGCAGTTATGCGTTTAGTGTTTTGTAAGTGACAGTGATCGATCGATACTGCACTTGGGTGGGCTGGGCGCAAAACGCAGGTGCTAGCAGGTATCTGGGCTGATCCCGCTAACACTGCGTTTTTGGGAACCCTAAACTGCTGGGGACGCTAGTATAGTATCTGATCGGATCAGATATTGATCCGATCAGATACTATACCACTAAGGGAGGCGTATGCTGCGTGCGTGGGTGTTAGCGGTACTGGCGCTAATCTGACGCTGCCTGGGGCGACGCATATCACCGCCGGGCGATCGGGGGGCTAAACCTTTATTCGGTAATAAACGGCGGGTGCCCTGACACTATAAAAAATAAACAAACTAACCAGCGTCAACCGTAACAGTTATACGGTGATCAGTGGTGAAAGGGTTAACTAGGGGGCAATCAAGGGGTTAAAACATTTATTCGGTAGTATATGGGGGTCCCTGACGCTATAAAACGCTGACGGCGAACCTAAATATTTACCTCACTAACTAGCGTCACCAGCGACACTAATACATCGATCAGAAAAATGATCGCTTAGTGACACTGGTGACAGGGGGTGATCAAGGGGTTAAAACTTTATTAGGGGGGGTTAGGGGGGTACCCTAGACCTACAGGGGGGTAACAGTATCTGTCCCAACACTGTAACTGTCACAAACTGACACTATGCAGTAATCAGAAAAAAAAAAAAAAAAAAAAAAAAAAAACTGCTGGTGTCAGTTTGTGACAGGGGGGGGGGGGGTGATTGGGGGGCGATCGGGGGGCGATCGGGGGGGGGATCGGGGTGTTTTGTGTGCCTGGCATGTTCTACTGTGTGTGTGTGTGTTGGTGCACTCACATTGATGTCTTCTCTCCTCGGGCCGGAACGGAAAATACCGACCCGAGGGGAGATGACATCACTTCCTTTGCTGCTGTTTAGCATACAGCAGCAAAGGAAGATTCTCATTGGCCGGCGGCGATCGCGAGGGGGGGGCCACGAACGGATGGTCTCCCCCTCATCACCGATCGCCGCTGGACAAAAGACGACCGCCTCGGGCACCGGGGGGGGGGTCCGATCGGACCCCCCACCCGCGGAAGGCAAATCACGTACACTGTACGTGATTTTGCCTGTCCGTGCCACTTTGCCGACGTACATCGGCGTGAGGCGGTCGTCAAGTGGTTAATCATTTTCTTTGATCCTAAAATCAAAGAAACGATGTTACCTTACGTTGCTTCGCCTTTTTAGGCCACTAGGGGCGCACACTCACCGGCAGCTTGTACCCGGAGCCAATGCAAGTGCCCGGCGGGGATGATGACCTCCGGGCTCCCGCGATCGCTCGTGACAAGAGCAAGAAGAACCGGGATGTGTGTGTGTGTGTGTGTGTGTGTGTGTGTGTGTGTGTGTGTGTGTGTGTGTGTGTGTGTGTGTGTAAACACACAAATCCATGTCCTGTCAGGGGAGAGGAGACCGATCGTGTGTTCATACTAAGTATGAACACCGATCTCTCTCTCCTCCTAGACAGTCCCATCCCCCCCCTACAGTCAGAACACACACATGGAGAACACATTTAACCCCTTGATCGCCCCCTAGTGTTAACCCCTTCCCTGCCAGTGACTTTTATACAGCAATCAGTGCATTTTTTATAGCACTAATTGCTGTATAAATGTCAGTGGTCCCAAAAATGTGTCCGATATGTCCGCCGCAATATCGCAGTCTTGATAAAAATCGCAGATCGCCGCCATTACTAGTAAAAAATAAAAATGCCATAAATGTATCACCTATTTTGTAGACACTAGAACTTTTGCGCAAACCAATCAATATACGCTTTTTGCGATTTTTTTTTCATTTTTTTATTTTTTTCTTTTTTTTTTTTTCTTTATACCAAAAATATGCAGAAGAATACGTATCGGCCTAAACTGAGGAAAAAATGTGTTTTTTTTGATAAAAAAAATGGGGGATATTTATTCTAGCAAAAAGTAAAAGATATATTGTGTTCTTTTTCAGAATTGTTGCTCTTCTTTTGTTTATAGCGCAAAAAATAAAAATCGCAGAGATGATCAAATACCACCAAAAGAAAAAAGGGACGTTGATTTGTGGGAAAAAAAGGACGTCGATTTTGTTTGGGTGCAACATCGCACGACCGCGCAATTGTCAGAGCGACCCAGTGCCGAATCGCAAAAAAATAACCCGGTCGTTGAGCAGCCGAATCCTCCGGGGGTGAAGCGGTTAAATCATGTTTTCAGGTTGTGCTGCTCAGATAGTTTTGAGTTCCGATTTAACCAACATTTTAGTTTCTCGCACCCCGGGCCCAAATCCACAGATCACATTGATCAGATTAGTCTGTTAATGTAATTCCACTAATAAGAAAGAAAAAAAAAAGATGTAATCCTCTAATAAGATGGATGCGGCGCTTCCATTACGTCCCGCGGCTTCTGCTTTCAGTGAATTGGGGATTAGCGGTAATCTGTATTTAGTTCATGTTGTTTTTAAATGATCTCTAATCAAAGCGGTTGTGTCAGCGTTCCCGTCTTCACGTTTTCTATCAGTCCGTCTATCTGTAAAGTTTCGTCTTCTGTACTCGGACGATGCAATGGGACCCGATTTACCATCACAGGTGGAGATTTGGTAGATTTCCTTTTCCTTCGTGTGATCGATCAGGTCTGCAGGACTCTGCCGCAGTTCTAAGGCCTGTTCTCATCCATTTTAGAGTCTTAAAGGGGAAGCACCCCCCCCACTACCACATTTGGCACTTTGGGGGGGGGGGGGGGGGTTTGGGAGTGGGTACCTGGTTTCGACAGGTACCCACTCCCACTTCCAGTCAGATGCACCGCAGCGATCTGAGCTGGAAGTTCAGCCGCTTCCATCCCCCGCTGTCTTCTGGGACACATCACAGGGCCATCCACAAGGTGCAGTGCGGCTCACAAATGCGCAGTGGGAAAATGTCAGAAACCTTGAAATCAGGCCGAGACAGAAGTACAGTTAAATCACATTTGTTTAATAATGAAAGTAAAAATAACAAACATAGTCAAAACATAGCCAGAGTTCAGTAACTGTAATGGATAGTCAGACAAGCCAGAAGTCAGGGATCAATGTAGTGGAACAGCAAGCAGGATCTGGAGCCAGAAGGGATGTCGGCAAAGCAAGTACTTGAACAGGATCGCAGGAGATCATCTCTGTGATGCTGACCAAGGCGAAGGCAGAGATCCTCTGGACTCGACGGCTTAAGTAGGCAGGACTGACGAGCAGGATATCATCAACAGCTGAGTAACTGTGGAGAGAGAGAAGGGAGCTGGCAATTAACCCGACAGCTGAGCGGCCGGCTCAGAGAAGGAAGGCTTCATTCCCCATTTCCCTTACTTGAGATGCTGGTGTTCTATCAGAAAGCTGCTACCCATCAGAAGATGCAACCTTGGTGACGTTCCGTTGCTGCCATCTTGGTACACCCCGCACTCGCCCACAGTAAGGATACAAGAAAAAAGGGGGAACATTTGGGACTTTGAGTGAGACGTGAGGGAAGGTTCACGCCTCCATCCCTGTGCTGTATGCAACATAAGGAAGGGGGAAGGTTTTGGGACTTTGAATGAGGTGTGTACGCTCAGACCAAACAAAACATGTAAATAAATAACATCCAAATGTTTATTACTAGACCGTTGAATGGCAGAACATAATACAGCATAACATGCATGGTACAGTTGTTGAATTACATCAAGATAATAGTTGATCACATGGCACAAAATGATAAAAGATATGCATATTAGATATTAAGCAAAATATAGACTAATGGGAACCGGAATTGGTAAAACCATTTAGATATAACTGGATGCATCAAGATAGGCTCGACGCGTTTCGTGGACTGCATCCACTCATCAGGAGCCGTGCATCCACGTTCTAAAGAGGGAAGGAATCCTTAATTTTTATGTTTTGTTTGGTCTGAGCAAACGCACCTCATTCAAAGTCCCAAAACCTTCCCCCTTTCTTATGTTGCACACAGTAAGGATACAGTGCGAAGGCGGCAAGCGGACATCTTGCTACACCCACCGGAAGTCGTGCATTTCACACTTAATTTTTTTACCAGTAGACTGAGCGTAATATAGTGAAATACAGGATTTGGAAATGCGTCAAACTTTTTTGATGTTGAATTGTTAAAATCAGCGGTGTTCTGTCAGATCGGCGAGATCGGCAGGCTCGCCGATGCTTTTAAAACTCAACATCAAAACAGTCACACGGACTTCCAAATCCTGTATTTGACTATATAAGCGCAGTTTACTGGTAAAAAATCAGTGTGAAATGCAAGACTTCGGTGGGTGTAAAAAGATGTCCGCTGCCACCTTCTGACTGCAGGCTTACAGCGGACGAGTGCGGGGTGTACCAAGATGGCCGTGCCGGAACGTCACTTCCATTACGTATTCTGATGGGTAGCGGCTTTCTGATAGAACACCGGCGCCTACACCCAAAGCTGATTGAAGAATAGGCTCAGGTGAGGACATCGCGGGATACCTGGACAGGTAAGTGTCCTTTTATATTAAAAGTCAGCAGGTACAGTATTTTGTAGCTGCTGACTCTTACATTTTTTGGGGAGAGCCTGGAGCTCCTCCTGTAAGCTGGCCGTGCGTGGATCAAAATTTGGTTGGTTCAGCAAGGACCGGTCGAATTTCATTGATTGTGTGGCAGTTCCTGCCAGGGCTGCTGTTAGAAATCATGGGACCCCATACAACCTACCCGACAGATTCCCCCCATTCTTATTCTTAGCCTGGGTAAGTGGGTGCAGAGGTGTGGTCCCAAATACGGCTGCAGCCACATGAACAAACCACTCATTCATGCCGCCAGGGTATCTGTGTGAATGAGCCCCTAATTATCTGTCTTTTTTTTTATTTTACATCATCTTATTGCATTTTTTACATTTCTTCAACATCCCTTCAGGTTGGGCAGCTAAACCGGCCCCTAATGTCTCACTTTTTGAGAAAAAGAGAGGGATTGAGGGAGCACAGATCCCCAGATCTTTTCTCTGCAGAATGAATGAACAGGGGGCGCTCTGTACAGAGGCTTCCTGTTCATTCAGAGACTGAAACATAGTAAAGAGTTTACTATGCTTCAGTTATGAATGACCACAGGAGTGATCGGTATTGATCACTCACTGTGTTCATTCAGGAAAGATACAGGCCAGTAAACATGTTATGCTCTCCAGTCTCTATTCTGAAACAGATCCCCTGTGTGCCTGCAGCAGCTGACAGCCAGCAAGAGAGAGAGGAGGAGAAGCTGGCAGTGCAGGGGGGGGGGTGGACACGGGGATCGGAGTTGCAGAGAAAAGGGATCCTGGACAGGAGAGGCTTGATCGGGGGGCGGGGCATTTCCTGAAACCAGTCCCCCTGTGCCTCCCTCTGCAGCAGCTGACAGCCAGTAGGAGGGAGATGAGAAGTCGGCAGTGTGTGTGTGTGTGTGGGGGGGGGGGGCAGGGATCGGAGTTGCAGAGGATGGGGATCCTGGACAGGAGAGAGGCTAATCAGGAAGGGGGGAGAATCCCTGAAACCAATCCCCCCCCTGTGCCTCACCCTGCAGCAGCAGACAGCCAGCAGGAGGGAGAGGAGGAGAGGTCGGCAGTGGGGGGGACACAGCGATCAGAGTTGCAGAGCAAGGGGATCCTGGACAGGAGAGAGGCTAATCGGGTAATGGGGGGCAATCCCTGAAACCGATCCCCCTGTGCCTCACCCTGCAGCAGCTGACATCCGGCATGAGTGAGGGGAGGAGAAGTCGGAAGTCCCGGGGGGGGGGGGGGACAGGGGGATCAGAGTTGCAGAGGAAGGGGATCCTGCACACGAGAGGGAGTTGATCAGGAAGGGACGTAGCAATCCCTGAAACCAGTCCCCCTGTGCTGCCACCTGCAGCAGCTGACAGCTAGCAGGAGGGAGAGGAGGAGAAGTCGGCGGGGGCACAGGGATCAGAGTTGCAGAGGAAGGGGATCCTGGACAGGAGAGAGGCTAATCAGGTAGTGGGGGGGCAATCCCTGAAACCGATCCCCACCCTGTGCCTCCCCCTGCAGCACCTGACATCCGGCATGAGTAAATGGAGGAGAAGTCGGAAGTGCCATGGGGGACGACATTGGGGGGATCAGAATTCCTGAGGAAGGGGATTCTGCACACGAGAGGGGGTTGATCGGGAAGGGAGGTGGCAATCCCTGAAACCAGTCGCCCTGTGCCACCCCCTGTAGCAGCTGACAGCTAGCAGGAGGGAGAGGAGGAGAAGCTGGCAGTGCTGGGGGGGGGGGCACAGAGGGATTGGAGTTGCAGAGGAAGGGGATCCTGGACAAGAGAGGCTAATCAGGAAGTGGGGGGGGGGGCAGTCCCTGATACCGATCCCTCTGTGCCTCCCCCCTGCAGCAGCTGACAGCCGGCAGGAGGGAGAGGAGGAGAAGCTGGCAGTGCTGGGGGGGGACACAGAGAAATCAGAGTTGCAGAGGAAGGGAATCCTGGAGAGAGGCTAATCAGGTAATGGGGGGGGGGGGGGCAATCCCTGAAACAGATCCCCCTGTGCCTCCCCCTGCAGCAACTGACATCCGGCATGAGTGAGGGGAGGAGAAGTCGGAAGTGCAGGGGGGGCGGGACACGGGGATCAGAGTTGCAGAGGAAGGGGATCCTGCACACGAGAGGGGGTTGATCAGAAAGGGAGGTGGCAATCCCTGAAACCAGTCCCCCTGTGCCACCCCCCTGCAGCAGCTTTCAGCTCGCAGGAGGGAGAGGAGGAGAAGCTGGCTGTACTGGGGGGGGGGGGCACAGAGGGATTAGAGTTGCAGAGGAAGGGCATCCTGGACAGGAGTGAGGCTAATCAGGAAGTGGGGGGGGGGGGGGGGGCGGCAGTCCCTGAAACCGATTCCCCCCCCCTGTGCCTCCCTCTGCAGCAGCTGACAGTCGGCAGGAGGGAATGGAGGAGAATGCAGCTGCGCTGCAGAGGGACAACTGCCTGCACCATAAAAATGTCCGGACCCCCTCTTGTTGAACTGATGAAGAAAGCCTATGCTAACCCTTTTATTGACTAGTCTAGTTGACAGAAATCAATCAATTGATTGACTTCTGACAAAGGCGCATGGAATACAGAATACAATGGGGGGGGATTCCTACATCCACCTTGTTTGTGTGGAAGGAGGAATCTGGTGCCGGTAAGACCCCCCCATGGATGGAATTTTGGAGATTTCACATCTAGATGGGGGTTTTCTCTGTGCCTGCTGGACAGGTTCCCTTTAAACATTTCCTAAGCTGGACATACATTGTATGAAATTCGCTGGGTGAGCGATCCTGCTGGCCTCTTCCCGCCTGATATCCTGCAATCAAAAGATTGAAGGAGCCGGGTGGAAAATTGTCGGCCAACCAGCACCTTTCACCCAATCAGATGCAGCTGCAGATTGGGGACTCGGACATCCTGTGAGGCCGGCTGTCAAAATGCAATCGCTGCAACCGAGGATTGGTCCGTCCCGTATGCTGTATAGTGTGTACAAAACAATACAAGACTAGGCATAGGAGGGGTCCTGACCCTAAGAGCTTACAATCTACACTTGTACCAGGAAAAGTTTTTGTTTAGCCCCGGCGGCTTTTCGTTTTAAATCTTCCTTCAGAGCTGTGAAATGGGTAATAATCATATTGTCACCTTTGTGCTTCATCCTCCCAGATACAGCCGGACGGCCACAGAGTGGGGCAACTCACGTGCCACACAACCAGAAGAAGTGCAAGACGCGGAGATGGAGGACGGAGAGGAGGAGGAAGTGGAGCCGGAGGAGCCCCCTGAACCCCCCAGACTGGGCAGAGCAGGTCTGTGGCTAATAATCATCCCTCTAGGGCAGGGATCTCCAAACTTCTGAAACAAAAGGGCCAGTTTACGGTCTTTCAGACATAAGGGGTGGCCGGTGGGAGTAGAAAAGGTCCCTATGTCAGTGGGGAAAACACAATGCCCCATCTTTGGTGTTAGTGGAAGGAATTGTGCCCCTATCATTGGTATCAGTGGGAGGAGGATTAGTGCCCCATCATTGGTGTCAGTGGGAGGAATAGAACCTCATTGTTTGTATCAGTGGGAGGAACAGTGCCCCATCATTGGTGTCAGTGGGAGGAATAGTGCCCCATCATTGGTGTCAGTGGGAGGAATAGTGCCCCATCATTGGTGTCAGTGGGAGGAATAGTGCCCCATCATTGGTGTCAGTGGGAGGAATAGTGCCCCATCATTGGTGTCAGTGGGAGGAATAGTGCCCCATCATTGGTGTCAGTGGGAGGAATAGTGCCCCATCATTGGTGTCAGTGGGAGGAATAGTGCCCCATCATTGGTGTCAGTGGGAGGAATAGTGCCCCATCATTGGTGTCAGTGGGAGGAATAGTGCCCCATCATTGGTGTCAGTGGGAGGAATAGTGCCCCATCATTGGTGTCAGTGGGAGGAATAGTGCCCCATCATTGGTGTCAGTGGGAGGAATAGTGCCCCATCATTGGTGTCAGTGGGAGGAATAGTGCCCCATCATTGGTGTCAGTGGGAGGAATATGCCTCGTTTTCACTGAGCGGGTCGGTACAGTTTGGAAGGCCTAGAATGGTCCGGCCTATTCAGGTGAGTGTTTCCACTGCAAGTGGGACCGCCAGGGGCCATACGTGGGTTTAGAAAAAATGCCTATACATGGCGTCACATGTCCGCCAATCAGTGGAATGTATCATAGCTCCGCGCTAACCGAACCGTACCATTTTCTATGGCCCCACATCTGAAGTAGGACGGTTCGGTTCAGTTGTATGGGCCGCTTTCATAATGGAAACAATCAAAATAGCGTACTGATCCGCTGAGTGGAAACAAGGCAATAGTGTGCCATCATTGGGCCCAATTGTTGGTGTCATTCTTAGGAATTGGCCCCCATTCTTGGTGTCATTGGGAGGAATAGTGCCCCATCATTGGTGTCCGTGGGAGGAATAGTGCCCCATCATTGGTGTCATTGGGAAGAATAGTGTCCCATCATTTGTGTCAGTGGTAGGAATAGTGTCCCATCATTGGACCTCATTGTTGGTGTCATTGGGAGGGATAGTGTGCCATCATTGGGCCCAATTGTTGGTGTCATTCTTAGGAATTGGCCCCCATTCTTGGTGTCATTGGGAGGAATAGTGCCCCATCATTGGTGTCCGTGGGAGGAATAGTGCCCCATCATTGGTGTCATTGGGAAGAATAGTGTCCCATCATTTGTGTCAGTGGTAGGAATAGTGTCCCATCATTGGACCTCATTGTTGGTGTCATTGGGAGGGATAGTGTGCCATCATTGGGCCCAATTGTTGGTGTCATTCTTAGGAATTGGCCTCCATTCTTGGTGTCATTGGGAGGAATAGTGCCCCATCATTGGTGTCAGTGGGGGGAATAGTGTCCCATCAACGGTGTCATTGGGAGGAATAGTGTCCCATCATTGGTGTCATTGGGAGGAATAGTGTCCCATCATTGGTGTCATTGGGAGGAATAGTGCCCCATCATTGGTGTCAGTGGGGGGAATAGTGTCCCATCAACGGTGTCATTGGGAGGAATAGTGTCCCATCATTGGTGTCATTGGGAGGAATAGTGTCCCATCATTGGTGTCATTGGGAGGAATAGTGTCCCATCATTGGTGTCATTGGGAGGAATAGTGTCCCATCATTGGGCCCCATTGTTGGTGTCATTAGGAGGAGCTGGGCCCCATTGTTGGTGTCATTAGGAGGAGTTGGGCCCCATTGTTGGTGTCATTAGGAGGAGTTGGGCCCCATTGTTGGTGTCATTAGGAGGAGTTGGGCCCCATTGTTGGTGTCATTAGGAGGAGTTGGGCCCCATTGTTGGTGTCATTAGGAGGAGTTGGGCCCCATTGTTGGTGTCATTAGGAGGAGTTGGGCCCCATTGTTGGTGTCATTAGGAGGAGTTGGGCCCCATTGTTGGTGTCATTAGGAGGAGTTGGGCCCCATTGTTGGTGTCATTAGGAGGAGTTGGGCCCCATTGTTGGTGTCATTAGGAGGAGTTGGGCCCCATTGTTGGTGTCATTAGGAGGAGTTGGGCCCCATTGTTGGTGTCATTAGGAGCAGTTGGGCCCCATTGTTGGTGTCATTAGGAGAAGTTGGGCCCCATTGTTGGTGTCATTAGGAGAAGTTGGGCCCCATTGTTGGTGTCATTAGGAGGAGTTGGGCCCCATTGTTGGTGTCATTAGGAGGAGTTGGGCCCCATTGTTGGTGTCATTAGGAGAAGTTGGGCCCCATTGTTGGTGTCATTAGGAGGAGTTGGGCCCCATTGTTGGTGTCATTGGGAGGAGTTGGGCCCCATTGTTGGTGTCATTGGGAGGAGTTGGGCCCCATTGTTGGTGTCATTGGGAGGAGTTGGGCCCCATTGTTGGTGTCATTGGGAGGAGTTGGGCCCCATTGTTGGTGTCATTGGGAGGAGTTGGGCCCCATTGTTGGTGTCATTGGGAGGAGTTGGGCCCCATTGTTGGTGTCATTAGGAGGAGTTGGGCCCCATTGTTGGTGTCATTGGGAGGAGTTGGGCCCCATTGTTGGTGTCATTAGGAGGAGTTGGGCCCCATTGTTGGTGTCATTAGGAGGAGTTGGGCCCCATTGTTGGTGTCATTGGGAGGAGTTGGGCCCCATTGTTGGTGTCATTAGGAGGAGTTGGGCCCCATTGTTGGTGTCATTAGGAGGAGTTGGGCCCCATTGTTGGTGTCGTTGGGAGGAATTTGACCCCATCTTTAATGTCAGTGGGGGAAATTATGCCCCAATGTTGCTATCAGTGGATGAAATGGCGCCCCAAAGGCCGGATAAAAGAAAGCAAAGGGCCACATCTGGCCCCTGGGCTGCAGTTTGTAGACCCCTGCTCTAGGGGAAGCTCTGGGGTTGGTGCAGTAGGGACCATTTTCTTCAGGTCTCCCAAAAAAAAAAAAAAATCACATTACATATTTATTTATTTCAGGTACTTATACAGCGCCGTCAATTTACGCAGCACTTTACGTATATATACATTGTACAGTCATATCAGTCCCCGCCCTCAAGGAGCCCACAATCCAAGGTCCCCAACTCGCCTTCATATACATACTGGGGCCAATTTAGACCGGAGCCAATTATCCTCCCAGCATGTGTTTGGAGAGTGGGAGGAAACCCACGCAGGCACAGAGACAAACTCCAGGCAGGTAGTGCCATGGTTGGGATTCAAGCCGTCAACACCAGTGCTGCTAGGCGGAAGTGCTAACCACTTAGTCCACTGTGCTGCTCCATGTTTTTTTTTTTTTTCTAGTCTTTAAGGCTTCAGTTGCTCAGAAATTTCTGGCGATCCTGCCAGTTCCCTTTCTTTTTCCATTTTCATTTTTACCGCACCAATCATGGAAGCCGATCCGTACTGGTGTCATCAGTTTATGTCTTTGAAGAGACAGGACTCTGTGCAGACACACAGTGTGCCTGTATCTCCCTTGGTCAGTTTAGCTGCCACGGCCCGGCAGTGTGTTTAAATGACAGCGGCTCCAATCAGGGGCTTCCCTGCCAAAACTGCAGCTGATCTGAAAAGCCGCGCACAGCCCAAGGGGGGAGGGGGGGTTCTGAGTGGGGCATAATACAGACATCCCCCCTCCCCCCCATGATGAATAGGGATGTGAATGACGCTCTACTGCCTAATAAAGGATTATGTGAACTGTAAAAAGAAAAAAATTAAGAGGGAAACCCCCTTCATAACAATATGGGGCTTCAACGGCTGTGTAGTTATATGTGAAGTAACACAATTACATTTGATTTTTTTAAATGCTTCATTACAAATAGATAAAACAGCTCATAGATCACAGTGACCATACACAATATTCTTTTAAAAGAACTCCAACCATAAAAAAACAGTACAGTGTTGGACAGCTAGCATTAGCTGATATTCATGATCTCATCATTTGGGCTAACGCGTTTCACATCCCAGATCTGCTTCATCAGGTAACTTCTGTAGACATCAACTGTAAGAGCCGGTTCACACGGGGGCGACTTGTCAGACGACCTAGCCGCCTGACAAGTCGCCTCCCGTTCTGTACTACGGAACCGTTCTAATAGGAGCGACGCAAGTCGCTCCGACTTAGAAAAAGGTTCCTGTACTTCTTTTGGGGCGACTTGCATTGCCTTCTATACAGAAGTCGTCTTGCAAGTCGCCGTGGCAGTCGTGATTTCTGATATTTTGCAAGAAAGTTGTTTTATTTTATTTTTTTTTCCAGTTATATCCGGATAGTTTAAATATAGAATATATTAATGTCAGACAAGGACTTCTGTAATTTAGTTTCCCTCAAGGCAATTGTGAAAAGCCTGTTCTGTGCAACCGACACAAAGTGAAACAAAATCAGGGAGGGGCACAGAAAAGGTTTTTTCCCAGTTGGGGGGGGTTGTCGGAGCCGTTTAGACAAGGAGTTGGGTCCCGGTATATTTTGTTCAGCTAAATTATTTTATGTCTTTATTGTTATCTTTTCTCCTTCGCAGCATTGAATCCTTTTAGCAAAAACGTCACCTCACCGGAGCAGCCAACCGCCAAATCCGGTAATTCTATTTACATTGTTTTCACATTTATTTCTTTTTTTTATTTTTTTATTTTTTTCTTTAACTGATTACCCAATCACATATCTGTATTTAACGCTTGTCTCTGTAGGTGCGATTGTGTCCAGCAATCAAGGCAGAGTGAACCCCTTCAAGGTACTATTTCTTTTCATTCTTTTTCTGTATTGGATCTTTTTTTTCAATTTCGGTTCAGTATGATTGGACTAAATGTGTACAAAATCTGGTGCTTTTTTTATTGGTATCCTGAGCACGGTCCTAGACAGTACTCGGGTAACCCAAACGGTATCCTAGACCATACCCAGGTAACCCAAACGGGGGCCCTCAACAGTACTCAGGTAACCCAAACGGTGTCCTAGACCATACCCGGGTAACCCAAACGGTGTCCTAGACCATACCCGGGTAACCCAAACGGTGTCCTAGACCATACCCGGGTAACCCAAACGGTGTCCTAGACCATACCCGGGTAACCCAAACGGTGTCCTAGACCATACCCGGGTAACCGAAACGGTGTCCTAGACCATACCCGGGTAACCGAAACGGTGTCCTAGACCATACCCGGGTAACCGAAACGGTGTCCTAGACCATACCCGGGTAACCGAAACGGTGTCCTAGACCATACCCGGGTAACCGAAACGGTGTCCTAGACCATACCCGGGTAACCGAAACGGTGTCCTAGACCATACCCGGGTAACCGAAACGGTGTCCTAGACCATACCCGGGTAACCGAAACCGTGTCCACAGTCCTAGACCATGCCCAGGTAACCCAAACCGTGTCCTAGACCAGGAGTCTCCAAACTACGGCCCTCCAGTTGTTCAGGAACTACAATTCCCATCATGCCTAGTCATGTCTGTGAATGTCAGAGTTTTACAATGCATTATTCCACAACAGCTGGAGGGCCATGGTTTGGAGATCCCTGTCCTAGACCATACCCAGGTAACCCAAGCAGGGTCCTAGACCATACCCAGGTAACCCAAGCAGGGTCCTAGACCATACCCAGGTAACCCAAACAGTGTCCTAGACCATAACCAGATAACCCAAGCAGGGTCCTAGACCATAACCAGGTAACCCAAGCAGTGTCCTAGGCGTGTTTCGTCTGGTTTGACGTCTTCAGGGATGACCGGGAATGATGGTTAATGTCAAGCACTTATTGGCCATGTGACTGCTGATCAACGAGAAGCGCATCTGAGGTGGCTTCTTCTAGTAAGGTGTCCCAGAAGATAGAAGAGTGGTCACATTGACCAATGAGCGCTTGCCATTGTGAATATTATGAGGGATACTCACTCTGAGGCCGCTGCATATTTACACGTTGTATATACCACTACATTGCCAGCATGAGGCGCCATGGAGTTAGTTTACCTTTTCATTTTTTCATAAAAAAGTGAACCCTTTAAGAACAAGCCATGACATTTTGGGGTTCCTGAGGGACTTTCTCTCCATAGGGGGTTTTAGGATGTTTGGTGGGAGAAAAATGCTTGAATGATTGTGCTCCAGAATGCTCCAGCACCTGTCCATGTGATGTGACTCTCCTCCCAGGCCTACAGGTGAGTCTGATCGAGGTATGTAGATCTGCCTGTGCTCTGGTGAGGAGATCCTGAAAACCTGCACTGCTGTGAGCCTCTTGTGAGCGCCATGGCAGGGGGGGAGGGGGGGCCTCTCTGTCGGGTGATATTGGTGTGTTTGATTTCTGTTCCTCTGGAAATAATCTCGGTGATTTTATTAGTCTGGGAGATGTCAGCGGGAGGATGACTCATCCTATCAACCTGAAGCGATCGCATTTCAACCTCGGAGACGTCACCGGGCGATCTTGTCAGCAGGCGGCTGCGTCAGAACATCTATTGTCCGTTCATTTATTGTCCGTTCATCTTATTGTCCCTTCATTTAAAGCTGAACGTTGGGCAGACGGCATTCAGATGAAATACATATAGCAAAGACTTTCTACCTGCCAAAGGATTTCTATTTCTGTCCATCCAGTCCTGAGTTTTACACAGCCCCGGGACATAGTACACTCAGCTAATGACACCACTTACAGTTTCGGAGTACATTAGTGTCCTATCTCCACCCCCAACCTTCTGACTGGACAGTGAAAGAATACCAGCAGACCAATGAGGTCACGTGGTCTCCTGCCTCTGCTCTCTCCTCCAATCAGTATGTTCTGTGCTTGTATTCCGCACACCTGATTGGCCCATGACTCTACAGTCTTGCCCCCTCCCTCTCTCTTTAGGCTTTTTTTATTGGAGGAGGGGAGATATCAGATGAAATCTTTGTATGGAGTGAAGCAGAGACAACACTGCAGGAAATGGATGATGTGGGATAGAACATTGCTGGATTATAAGAACACCTCCAACGTCTCTTCTGTAATAAAGACTTCTTACCGTCCTCCTCGCAAAACGCTTTATAATGTACGCTGAGCATCCTGGCCCCAGCCAATCAGAAGGCTGACGATCCCTGAACCCCAGCACTGTGACTGAGCTGTCACTGACAACTTTTGGCGGTCTCTATTTATGAACAGGAGTCGGCATGTGACCACTGTGACAGCCAATCACAGTCATTGGAAGTTACACCCCGCCTCCCAGCGTTAAGAACCATTTAAAGGGCCTTGGGGGGGAAGTTAATGAGACCTATGAAGCTTATTGTAAGTTTTACCTTAATGCTGAACTTCATCCAATAAGAGAAGTTCTTCCTTTTGTCGTCCCCCCCCCCCCCCCCCACACACACACCCACACCCACCCCTGCATTTTGTCCCAGTCCTCTTTGCAGATCCTCTCCGAGTCATTAAGGTTTCCAGGTTGACGTTTGGTAACTCGAACCTTCACATATTTTCTATGGGATTAAGGTCTGGAGACTGGCTAGGCCACTTCAGGACCTTAATGTGCTTCTTCTTCAGCCACTCCTTTGTTGTCTTGGTGGCATGTTTTGGGTCATTGTCATGCTGGAAGACCCATCCATGGCCCATTTTCAATGCTCCGGCTTGTGGGAAGGAGGTTCTCACCCAAGATTTGATGGTACATCGTCCCTTTTGAGGCGGTGAAGTTCTCCTCTCCCCTTAGCAGCGAAACACCCCCGAAGCATAATGTTTCCCCCTCCATGTATGACGGTGGGGGATGGTGTTCTTGGGGTCATAGGACCTCCATATATGACGGTGGGGGTGGTGTTCTTGAGGTCATAGGACCTCCATGTATGACGGTGGGGGGTGGTGTTCTTGAGGTCATAGGACCTCCATGTATGATGGTGGGGGATGGTGTTCTTGGGGTCATAGGACCTCCATATATGAAGGTGGGTGGGTGGTGTTCTTGAGGTCATAGGACCTCTATGTATGATGGTGGGGGATGGTGTTCTTGAGGTCATAGGCCCTTAATATATGACGGTGGGGGGTTGTGTTCTTGGGGTCATAGGACCTCCATATATGATGGTGGGGGATGGTGTTCTTGAGGTCATAGGACCTCCATGTATGACGGTGGGGGATGGTGTTCTTGGGGTCATAGGACCTCCATGTATGACGGTGGGGGGTTGTGTTCTTGGGGGTCATAGGACCTCCATGTATGACGGTGGGGGATGGTGTTCTTGGGGTCATAGGACCTCCATGTATGACGGTGGGGGATGGTGTTCTTGAGGTCATAGGACCTCCATGTATGACGGTGGGGGGTGGTGTTCTTGGGGTCATAGGTCCTCCATATATGACGGTGGGGGATGGTGTTCTTGGGGTCATAGGACCTCCATGTATGACGGTGGGGGATGGTGTTCTTGGGGTCATAGGACCTCCATGTATGATGGTGGGGGATGGTGTTCTTGGGGTCATGGGACCTCCATATATGACGGTGGGGGATGGTGTTCTTGGGGTCATAGGCAGCATTCCTCCTCCTCCAAACACGGTGAGTTGAGTTGATACCAAAGATCTCGATTTTGGTCTCCTCTGACCACAACACTTTCCCCCAGTTCTCCTCGGAATCATTCGATGTTCATTAGTGATCTTCAGACGGACCTGTACATGTGATTTCCTGAACAGGGGGACCTTGCGGGCGCTGCAGGATTTCGGTCCTTCACGGCGTAGTGTGTTACCGATTGTTTTCTTGGTGACTATGGTCCCAGCTGAGATCATTGACAAGATTCTCCCGTGTAGTTCTGGGCTGATTCCTCACCGTTCTCATGATCATTGAACCTCCACGAGGTGAGATCTTGTATGGAGCCCCAGACCGAGGGAGATCGATCGTTATTTTGTGTTTCTTCCATTAACGAATAATCCCACCAACTGTTGTCACCTCTCACCAAGCTGCTTGGCGATGGTCTTGTAGCCCATTCCAGCAATGGTGGAGGGATTGGAATCTGATTGTTTGCTTCTGTGGACAGGTGTCTTTGATACAGGTAACATGCTGAGATTAGGAGCACTCCCTTTAAGAGAGAAAGAGAGAGAAGAGTGCTCCTAATCTCAGCTTGTTACCTGTATAGAAAACACCTGGGAGCCAGAAATATTACTGATTGAGGCTGGGTTCACACTAGTGCGACAAACGCTCTGACATTGGGAGCTCATATCGCATGACGTGTGAAAATCAATGTTTCCCTATGGGAGCTATCTTAACTGGTCCGACACATGTCGGTCCGACTTTGAAAATGCTCCCTGTACTACTTTGGTCCGACTTTGATCCTACTTCAACCCATTGACTATCATTGAAGTCGGATCGCCGTCTTGCATGATCCGACTTTGGCATGCGACTTGTGCTCTGATGATCTTGAGGGGGAACTCCACGGCAAATTTTAAATATAAAACCGGCATGGGTTCCCCCTCCAAGAGCATTCCAGGCTCTTGGGTCTGGTATGGATTTTAAGGGGAACTCACCTGCGCCGAAAAAACGGCGTGGGGGTCCCCCCACAATCCATACCAGACCCTCATCCGAGCACGCAGGCCAGCCGGTCAGGAAAGGGGGTGGAGACGAGCGAGCACCCCCTCCCCGAACCTTACCAGGCCGCATGCCCACAAGATGGGGGGTGGGTGCTTTGGGGCAGGGGGGTGCCCTATGGCCCCCGCCCACCCCAAAGCACCTTGTCCCCATGTTGATGAGGACAAGGGCCTCTTCCCGACAACCCTGGCCGTTGGTTGTCGGAGTCTGCGGATGGGGGGCTTATCGGAAATCCGGGAGCCCCCTTTAATAAGGGGGCCCCCAGATCCTGGCCCCCCATCCTATGTGAATGCGTATGGGGTACATCGTACCCCTACCCATTCACCTAGGAAATAAAGTGTCAATTAAAAAAACACAATAGACAGCTTTTGAAAGTAATTTATTAGGCAGCTCCGGGGCTCTTCTTCCGACTTCTCTGCGCTTTCCGGTTCTTCTCCCGCTCTCCGGTATCTTCTGCCGGGCTCCTCCGCTATCTTCTGCTCTTTTGCTAGCGTTGGCCCGGTCTTCTTTGTCGTCTTCTTCCCTCTTCTCTTCTTTCGTTGACTCGACGCTCTCTACCGCTGTAATGCCGTGTGAGCGGCTTATATAGGCATGGGGCATGGTCACTGGGTGATGTCACCCGGTGACCCCGCCCCTTATTACGTCACCGCCCGAGGCATGATAAAATTGTGATGTCTTAAGGGGCGGAGTCACTGGATGACATCACCCGGTGACCACGCCCCATGCCTATATAAGTCGTTGCGCACACGGCATTACAGCAGAAGAGAGCGTTGTGTTAACATCGGAAGAAGAGAAGGAAGAAGACGACAGTGTAAACCAGGCCACCGCTTGCAAAAGAGCAGAAGATAGCGGAGGAGCCTGGCAGAGGATATGTGTCTAGTGTGTTTTTTTTTTTTTATTGACACTTTTTTCCTAGGTGAATGGGTAGGGGTACGATGTAACCCATACTCATTCACATAGGGTGGGGGGCCGGGATCTGGGGGCCCCCTTATTAAAGGGGGCTCCCGGATTCCGATAAGCCCCGACAACCAACGGCCAGGGTTATCGGGAAGAGGCCCTTGTCCTCATCAACATGGGGACAAGGTGCTTTGGGGTGAGGGGGGGGGGGGGGGCCGCAGGGCACCAAAGTAGGACGGCTGTCGTGACGCACCAGTGTGAACCCGGCCTGATAGGGGATCAAATACTTATTTCACTCATTAAAATGCAAATCAATTTATAACTTTTTTGAAATGCGTTTTTCTGGATTTTTTTTTTTTTTTTTTTTGTCGTTATTCTGTCTCTTACTGTCATAATAAACCGACCAATAAAATTCTAGACCGATCGTTTGTTTGTCAACGGGAAAACGTTCAAAATCAGCAGCCGATCAAATACTTTTTTCCCCTCTCACTTTCAATGTCCTTTTATTAAAAGTCAGCAGCTACGAGATTTGGATCGGCCGACTTAAATTTTTTTATTTTTTTTGCACACAAAGTGCAGAACCTCTTCAGAAAGTATGTTGGACCAACTAATAGATCTAATAACTCACTCAGGACTACCGAAAGCTTCTACATTGAAATCTATTATAATTACAGAATTTATCTTCCATAGAGATCTACACTCCGCATTTTATGTGTTTGTAATAAAAAAAAAAGAAACAAATGTCCATTATGTCTTCATCTGTGATAAATATTCTATATACTATATGTGCACCTATCACTTCATGCTGTGAGAAGATTCTCTAGTAACCCTTTTCATATCGATCATTGATAGGTATCGGCCAGTCAGAAAAGCCCGGCGTTGGCAGGAAACTCGTCCCGCATTCTGGATAATATGAGTAAATTCAGTAAGAAGCCCCCGGCTTCCTCCAGCCCGGCCTCAGGCAAGCCAGACTCGGTGGTGATAAAGCCTCTGGCTCCGAGGACTAAATCCAAGCAGGTAATTTACACCATAATGTCCCATGTGCCCCCCCCCCCTAATCTGATCTCCGGGGTCCCGCTTCAGGAAATGAAAAAGCTGTCCGCTACACCGATTAATGCGTCACCCCCCCCCCCTCCAATGTGTCATATCTATGTACTGCTCACCCACCAGCTTCCCTTTATCGTGTCATCAACTCCCACCATCCGCCACGCACATCCTCTCTTTATAAGATGCATAAAGCTGCACTCCGCATAAAACTTATTTATACATTTGGATTGGGGGAGGGCTAGAACCTCTGTCAGGTTTTTGGTGTGTCCCCATTGGGCAAATTTCCACTCTCTGCAGGAATTGGGGTGATCTGAGGGGTGAGGGTGCAGGAATTTGGGTTGATCTAAGGGGTGAGGGTGCAGAAATTGGTGTGACCTGAGGTAAGAAGGGGCAGGAATTTGGGGTGACCTAAGGGGGTGGAGGTATAGGAATTGTGGTGACTTGAGAGGTGGAGGAGCAGGAATTAGGGTGACCTGAGGGGTGAAGGTGCAGGAGTCGGGGTAATCTAATGGGTGAAGTGCTGGAATTGGGGTGACCTGAGGGGTGAAGGTGTAGGAATTGGGGTTATCTAAGGTGTGATGTGCAGGAATTGCGGTGCCCGGAGGTGTGATGTGGAGGAATTGGGGTGACCTGAGGGGTGAAGTGCTGGAATTGGGGTGACCTGAGGGGTGAAGGTGCAGGCATTGGGGTGACTTGAGGGGTGAAGGTGCAGGAATTGGGGTAATCTGAGGGGTGAGGGTGTGCTGGAATTGGTGTGACCTTAGGGGTGAGGGTGTGCTGGAATTGGGGTGATCTGAGGGGTGAAGTGCTGGAATTGGGGTGATCTGAGGGGTGAAGTGCTGGAATTGGGGTGATCTGAGGGGTGAAGTGCTGGAATTGGGGTGATCTGAGGGGTGAAGTGCTGGAATTGGGGTGATCTGAGGGGTGAAGTGCTGGAATTGGGGTGATCTGAGGGGTGAGGGTGTGCTGGAATTGGGGTGATCTGAGGGGTGAGGGTGTGCAGGAATTGGGGTGACCTTAGGGGTGAGGGTGTGCTGGAATTGGGGTGATCTGAGGGGTGAGGGTGTGCAGGAATTGGGGTGATCTGAGGGGTGAAGTGCTGGAATTGGTGTGATCTGAGGTGAGGGTGTGCAGGAGTTGGGGTGATCTGAGGGGTGAGGGTGTACTGGAATTGGGGTGATCTGAGGGGTGAAGTGCTGGAATTGGGGTGATCTGAGGGGTGAAGTGCTGGAATTGGGGTGATCTGAGGGGTGAAGTGCTGGAATTGGGGTGATCTGAGGGGTGAGGGTGTACTGGAATTGGGGTCATCTGAGGGGTGAGGGTGTGCTGGAATTGGGGTGATCTGAGGGGTGAGGGTGTGCAGGAATTGGGGTGATCTGAGGGGTGAGGGTGTGCAGGAATTGGGGTGATCTGAGGGGTGAGGGTGTGCAGGAATTGGGGTGATCTGAGGGGTGAGGGTGTGCAGGAATTGGGGTGATCTGAGGGGTGAGGGTGTGCAGGAATTGGGGTGATCTGAGGGGTGAGGGTGTGCAGGAATTGGGGTGATCTGAGGGGTGAGGGTGTGCTGGAATTGGGGTGATCTGAGGGGTGAGGGTGTGCAGGAATTGGGGTGATCTGAGGGGTGAGGGTGTGCAGGAATTGGGGTGATCTGAGGGGTGAGGGTGTGCAGGAATTGGGGTGATCTGAGGGATGAAGTGCTGGAATTGGGGTGATCTGAGGGGTGAAGTGCTGGAATTGGGGTGATCTGAGGGGTGAAGTGCTGGAATTGGGGTGATCTGAGGGGTGAGGGTGTACTGGAATTGGGGTGATCTGAGGGGTGAGGGTGTGCTGGAATTGGGGTGATCTGAGGGGTGAGGGTGTGCAGGAATTGGGGTGATCTGAGGGGTGAAGTGCTGGAATTGGGGTGATCTGAGGGGTGAGGGTGTGCAGGAATTGGGGTGATCTGAGGGGTGAAGTGCTGGAATTGGGGTGATCTGAGGGGTGAGGGTGTGCAGGAATTGGGGTGATCTGAGGGGTGAGGGTGTGCAGGAATTGGGGTGATCTGAGGGGCGAGGGTGTGCAGGAATTGGGGTGATCTGAGGGGCGAGGGTGTGCAGGAATTGGGGTGATCTGAGGGGCGAGGGTGTGCTGGAATTGGGGTGATCTGAGGGGCGAGGGTGTGCAGGAATTGGGGTGATCTGAGGGGGTTCACCTTTTTAGGTTGATAACACTGCGTCTGGTTTCCTCCTGTAGGGTCAGGCTACGTTATTCCAAAGCGTCCAAACCAAATCCACAACCAAGAATTCTCCAGCTAATGTGAAACCCGCCCAGATCTCTTCTCCTGCCGCAACTCCAGAGAACAAAGAAGTCAAAAAGTAAGATTGACAATTCCAGCCAATGCCTGACCTCCTCCTGAAGATGTTTCCTGGCTGTCGTGCTGATACTCTACACATTTCTGCCCCTCACCCGACACCAAATATACAGATCAGAGAGTTGGAGAAAATTCCTCATCTATATACTTGTTCTCATTCAGTGGCTGAACCTTTACCCGCCAAGCAGCTAGTGAAAGTCAGCAATGGCGGCCTCCCTTTTATGGAAGGTTTAACCACTTGCCTATTGGGGGGGGGGGGGGGGGCAATTTTTTAAAGTAAAATCTGCAACCCCCCATAAAGTATATATTTATAAAGGCAAGCAAGGGGGCGCATCTGGCTCATGGGGCCGCAGTTTGGAGACCACCGTTCTAGACTACTAAACACCCCCTTTCCTCATCCATTACACAAGGGGAGGTGGTCCAAAAGTGAGCTAACAGCTCAAATAGGAAGTTAGGAGATCACTGGATTTCTGGCAGGATCAACATGTATTTGTCTTGTACTTTCCATGTTTCTTAAAGGGACAGAGCAGTGAAAGTTGTGAATGTATTGCAGAGATGTGTGGAATGTTTTTATCTTGGCCAGACGTGCGCGGCGTTGCCGGTGACTGTGTTTGATTTTTTCCACATGTTCCCTCTTTTTCCTTCCCTCCCTCCTCTTCATCTGTTAGTTATACTCCTCTAATTGTAGTCAGCGGCTTCCCTTATGTCCCTGTTTGTGTGTTTATATAACATACCATGCAGCCAAGCTTTGAACTGTTATTTGGAAGGGTCAGGCCATGAATCCTGCCTTCCGATTGGCTACACAACTCCTCCCAACAGGACCCGCCTCTTGACCTTTGCCTGACTAAGCAAATTTTCTCCCCCTCCGAATTCAAAGCTTCATCTCACGCAACAACATAAGACCCTGTTGCTGTTCTCACGCACTTAATACACAGTGGGGTTAATGTAATAAAGTAACACAAAGGGTGGTGGTGATCCTCTAATCTGCACATGTCTGATCACAAACGATGATTTATGATTGGACGTAATTGGTTACTGGACTTCAAAGGGTGCCCTAATTCTGCAAAACGCAACTTTGTGTTATATAATAATTTGCAATATGAAGGACTGGCCTTTCCAATGAAAATTGGGCCAATAAAGTTTGAACAGTTCAAAAGCTTTAATATAATATTGTGAAAGAAGGTTAACTAAACGGCATGTGATGTCAAGCCAGGTGCCCCAGTCCTCTTCTCATTTTCCTGAGGCAGACGTCTACCAGGGGGGAAGTGTTCACTGGTTTGGTTGAGTGGAGATGGAAGCTTCCTATCTCCATACCATCATTAGAAGTCCTATCTTTGTATACACTATGTGGCCAAAAGCTTGTAGACACCTGACCATCATACCGCTATGATCTTGATGACCAACTCATTTCATAACTGTTAGCTTTAATATTAAGTTGCCCCAACTTCATGGCCATAACATCCTCCACCCTTCTGGGAAGACTTTCCACAAGATTTTGGAGGACGTCTGTGGGAATGTGTTCCCTATTGTTCCACAATCAGCGTTCCAATTCATCCCATTGGTGTTCAATAGGGTTGAGGTCAGGGCTCTGTGCAGGACACTCGAGTTCCTCCACACCAAACTGGTCACACCATGACTTTATGGAGCTGGCTCTACTCTTCTAAGATGGTTTTCCACAAGGATTCAGAGTGTCTGTTGGAGTTTGTGCCCATTTGTGAGGTCAGGTACTGATGTTGGGTGAGAAGTCCTGGCTTGTAATTGGCATTCCAATTCATCCCCAGGGTGTTCAGTAGGGTTGAGAGTCAGATCTCTGTGCAGGACATTCAAGTTCCTTCACACCAAACTGGTCAAACCATGTCTTTGATGTCTTGATGTTGGATGAAGGATTCGGAGTGTCTGTGGGAGTTTGTGCCCATTTGTGAGGTCAGGTACTGATGTTGGGTGAGAAGACCTGGCTCACAATTGGTGTTCAAATTCATCCCAACGGTGTTCAGTAGGGTTGAGGTCGGAGCTCTGAGCAGGATATTCGAGTTCTTCCACACCAAACTGATCAAACCATGTCTTCATGGAGCTTTTTATCTATGAAGACTTTCCACAAGTTTTTTTGGAGTTTGTGGGAATCTGTGCCCATTTGTAAGGCCGGCGATTCCAATTCATCCCAAAGGTGTTGCGTAAGGTTGAGATTGTGGAGATAAGTGAGGGATGTGTGAATAAGAGGGTCTTGGAAACTCCAGCCAGTTGGAGAACATTTTGTCACTTTTTTTTTTTTTGTACTAACACATGGCTAACTCTTCTCAGGAAATTAGAGCTCCCTTTCTTCAGTTCTTTGGTAATGTTGGATCTGTTGGTCATATAGGGGCTGTGGTCTCTGTTCCGAAGTGTCTGTTGCACATGCAGCTATACCATCCTCCACGCTTTTGGGGGGAAGACTTTACACAAGATTTTGGAGGGTGTCTGTGGAAAATTGTGTCCATTTGTGAGATCAGCTACTGATGTTGGATGAAAAGACCTGGCTCACCATTGGCATTCCAATTCATCCCAAATGTGTTCAGTAGGGTTGAGGTAGGTGAGGAACACCATGGTGTTCTGGAAACTCTATCCAGTCGGAGAACAATTATCACTTTATTAGTGTATGACCTAAAACTTGGCCAACACGTCTCAAGGAACTGGGACTTCCCCTTCCTCAGGACCTTGGTAGTGTTGGATCTGTTGGTTGTGGGAACCAGTCTGTGTTCTCGTAAGATATTGGTATTCAGAATTGAAGCAGCTATGCCATCCTCCTCTCTTCTGGGAAGGCTTTCCACAAATTTTTGGAGGGTGTCTGTGGCAATTTGTGCCCATTTGTTAAGTCAGGTACTGATTGGACGAGAAGAAGACCTGGCTTGCCATTGATGTTCCAATTCATCCCAAAGGTGTTCAGTAGGGTTGAGGTCAGGGCTCTGTACTGGACACTGGAGTTCCTCCACACCAAACTGGTTAAACCATGTCCTTATGGAACTCGTCCAAACTGGCCAACCCATGTCGTTTATGGAGCTGATCCACACTTGTCAATCAATGTCTTTATGGAGCTGATCCACACTTGTCAACCAATGTCTTTATGGAGCTGATCCACACTTGTCAATCAATGTCTTTATGGAGCTGGCCCACACTGGTCAACCAATGCCTTTTATGGAGCTGGCCCACACTGGTCAACCAATTTCGGTGGAGTTGGACCACACTAGGTCAACCCATGTCTTTATGGAGCTGGCCCACACTGGTCAACCCATGTCTTTATGGAGCTGGCCCACACTGGTCAACCCATGTCTTTATGGAGCTGGTCCACACTGGCCAACCCATGTCTTTGTGCGGTTGGTCCACACTGGTCAACCCATGTCTTTATGGAGCTGGTCCACACTGGTCAACCCATGTCTTTATGGAGCTGGTCAATCTCCATGCTTTTTATGGAGCTTGTCCAAATTGGTCAACCCGTTTCTTTATAGAGCTGGTCCACACTGGTCAACCCATGTCTTTATGGAGCTGACTTTGTACACAGAGGCACAGTCATGCTGGAATAGAAAAGGTTTTTTTCCCAAACTGTGACCACAAGGTTGGAAGAGCACAATTGTCTACAATGTCTTTGTAGTATTAACAGGACCCTTCACTAGAAACACCTGAACTCCATCATTTGGAGGGAGGTCCATACAATTTTGACAATTATAGGTATATGTGATGGTCTGGTGTCAACCAACTATTGGCCCATGTAGTGTACTTGGTAACTATGTTGATGCGTATATCTGGTGATCCACCAGACAGTAGCATCTCTCGCTCACTTATCTGAAAATTAGTTTCCTCTCCACGGCTTCTGATCACAAACATGGCAATTTGTACCGGGCCCAACGAGGAGCAGATTCTGGCCTCTCGCTGAACATATGTAGCAGAGACGTGTAATGTGATCAGTCTGCGGCTTGACATTAAAATATGAAAGACTTTAAACATCAAAGGCCTGGAGAATGGAGGTTTGCACAATGCTGCATCAGAAGGAAAGACAAGCAGACCAGTGACATGTTACTTGCAGTAGGAGAAGAAGAGTACCTGTCATCTTTGCCTGTCTATGTAGGTATGGATCTATCGTCCTGAATGTGGCAATTTATTATCTGTCATGGGAAAAAAATTATTGGGAAGGATTAAATGTATCTAAACCCCAAAACAGAAATGTAATATGTTGCAGCTTCGCGGTTTGTAGATGTAACAGCTGCTGTTTTCCTTTGTGCAGGGCCTTTTCCCCTTTATTATCAACTGGTGATCCTGCCAGTAGCATACTTCCTGTCCTAGGAAGTCACCCGCCATATTCCATCGACAGTGCTGTGAAAAAGTATTTACCCCCTTCTTGATTTGAATACAAATTTTAATATTACACAGGGATAATCCAAGTTATTACAAAATGCAGATTTTAAATGATTTCATTTATTAAGGGAAAAAAAGCTGTCCAAACCTGTTTTTCCCTGTGTGAAAAAGTAATTGCACCCCCACCCCCTTTCTAAATCATGAACTGTGATTAACCATATTTTTTTGGAAAGCAGAGAATAATTTCACTTGCCACATTCAGGCCTGATTACTGCCAGACCTGTTGAATCAAGAAATCACTTAAATAGAAGCTGTCTGACAAAGTGAAGCATACTATCAGATCTAGATGAGAAACAAACTCATTGACGGTTCAGTCTGGAAAGGGTTACAAAGCTATTTCTAAGGCTCTGTCCACATCTAGGCATCCCGGATCACGGGTGGAATCACCGCGATTCTGCCCACGATCCTGAATCACAGCAAATCGCGTGGCACCCTTGCTATTCCCTTCACTTCCAATGGAACCCTGATCGCTGCGCGATCTTGCAGCGAAAACAGAATCGCAGTACGCCTGTCACCCAAAAGAACGCCAGCCAAGTTCCTCCACCCCAAACTTGCTCATCCATGTCTTTATGGACCTTGCTTTGTGCACTGGTCCAAATCATTTGGTGGAGGAGGGGATTATGGTGTGTGGGGGGGAGGGGGGGATTATGGTGTGTGGGGGGATTATGGTGTGGGGGTTGTTTTTCAGGGGTTGGGTTTGGCCCCTTAGTTCCAGTGAAGGGAACTCCTAAGGCGTCAGCATACCAAGACATTTTGGACAATTTCATGCTCCCAACTTTGTGGGAACAGTTTGGGGACGGCCCCTTCCTGTTCCAACATGACTGCGCACCAGTGCACAAAGCAAGGTTCATAAAGACATGGATGAGGGAGTTTGGGGTGTTGGAACTTGACTGGCCTGCACAGAGTCCTGACCTCAACCTGAACACCTTTGGGATGAATTAGAGTGAAGACTGCGAGCCAGGCCTTCTAGTCAAACATCAGTGCCTGACCTCACAAATGCGCTTCTGGAAGAATGATCAAACATTCCCATAGACACACTCCTAAACCTTGTGGACGGCCTTCCCAGAAGAGTTGAAGCTGTTATAGCTGCAAAAGGCGGGGCCAACTCAACATTGAACCCTCCGGACTAAGACTGGGATGTCATTAAAGTTTGTTAGTTCGTTCGTGTGTGTGTGCGCGCGCAAGTAAAGGCAGGTGTCCCAATACTTTTGGTAATATAGTGTATGCAAGAATAGAGCTCAAGTATGGAAGGACTTGGCACCTGTCACCATACAGTAGATGCAATTGTAACATTTGAGTCTGAGAAATGTAATGGGAAAATCTGCTGCAGTTGTTTTTCTAATTTCAAATCTTAAAGCCCTTTGCATGTTAATTATTTTATATAGATAGAAATAACCGGGGCTTTTTTTTTCTCCGAGAATAAGCGCGGGTACTCCCTATTCCGAATCAACCCTTGTCTCCTCCCCTAACCCACCTCCGAGGAGCCCTGTCACCCTTGACTCCACCCCACCTACTTCCCAGTACCACCCTTTTTAAAATAAGAAAACCAGTAAAGTAGATCCCCTGCAGTAAAATGGACCCCAGGTAACAAAGGACCCCCCCCCCAGCAACAGAAGACCCTTTGCAATAGACCCCTTCCAACAATAATAGATATCCCAGCAGCCAGCATCAGGAGACCCCTCGCTCAACAGTAGATCCCTCTCAACAACAATTGGCTCACCCAGCACCAATAGATTCCCCAACAATAGATCTCCCACCAGCAACAATAGACCCCCCCCAGTGACAATAGATCTCCCACCAGCAACAATAGACCCCCCCCCAGTGACAATAGATCTCCCACCAGCAACAATAGACCCCCCCAGTGACAATAGATCCCCCCCCAGTGACAATAGATCCCCTAGCCAGTATCAGTAGACCTTCCAGCACACCCCATCACCTACATTCAGTGCTGGAGGTGCCGAAGCGGCGTTCCCACTGGAAAAAAAAGCCCTGCGAATAACCATGTAAAATGATAACCCTGAAGCGGTATAGAAGGAAGTGGCCTTCCTGTCCGCCCAACCTAATCACGTTGCTTTTCATTTGTTTTCAGACCCAGGACCGGCTTCCAGCTGTGGCTGGATGAGAACCGGCAGAGTATTACATCGGAGAATCCTGAGCTGGAGGAATCGGACATCATTAAGGAAGGGATGAGCCGTTTCCGGGCCCTGACCAATGAGGAGAGGATGGTGAGTCGGGTTCAGTGCCGGCTTTTTCATTTACATAGAAAACCGAGTGAGTGAGTCCTGGACCCGCTCAATACCAGCAACACACAGACGGTCTTTTTCTGTCCAATCGAGTTCTGTGTGTGTCTAAATCCCGAGACCCCCAATAGCAACCTGTCCATCCTGGACGGGTTCAAACCTCACACATGGCTCTTCTAATATCTTATTTACAGCCAAAACGCAACGGGTGCATCGTTCATTTACTTCCATCTGTTAGACTGACTTGTAGTTCTCATTTGGGTTTGGGCTGGAGGCCACACTGGACTGACTAAATCAGTCCCTAGTCATAGGTAGGTGGCCATGTGGGCTGTGAGGAGGGAATCACTTCCAGTGCGTTGTGTCCAGAGGTGGATGCTGGTGGTGAATCCTCTTCAGGGCTTGGGCTGCTACTCTTCTGATACGGCCTATGGTCGTTTCAGCAGCTCCCGATGTCCAGCAAAAGCAACTTTTGATATTAGGTTCATAGAACCTTTATTGAAAATGTAAACTTGTAGACCAAGCCAATGCGTTTCGGGGGAGGGGCTAGCCCTTCTTTTCTTGCTGCATGCTAGTGGGCTGCCGACCTGTCTGCTGCTATTGCATGTAGGACAGGGGTCAGCAACCTTTATCCACTTAAGGGCCGGATTCAATGTATGTAAACGCATGGAGGGCCACATTCACCTGCTAATAAATGAAGATAATAATCTGGACCCCTTTACATTACACAGCCCTGCACCTCTGGACCCCTTTACATTACACAGCCCTGCACCTCTGGACCCCTTTACATTACACAGCCCTGCACCTCTGGACCCCTTTACATTACACAGCCCTGCACCTCTGGACCCCTTTACATTACACAGCCCTGCACCTCTGGACCCCTTTACATTACACAGCCCTGCACCTCTGGACCCCTTTACATTACACAGCCCTGCACCTCTGGACCCCTTTACATTACACAGCCCCGCTCCTCTGGACCCCTTTACATTACACAGCCCCTGCACTTTTGGACCCCTTTACATTACACAGCCCCGTACATCTGGACCTCTTTACATTACACAACCCCGTACATCTGGACCCCTTTACATTACACAGCCCCGTACATCTGGACCTCTTTACATTACACAACCCCGTACATCTGGACCCCTTTACATTACACAGCGCCGCCCCTCTGGACCCCTTTACATTACACAGCCCCTGCACTTCTGGACCCCTTTAGATTACACAGCCCACACCTCTGGACCCCTTTACATTACACAGCCCACACCTCTGCACCCCTTTACATTACACAGCCCCGTACATCTGGACCCCTTTTATATTACACAGCCCCGTACATCTGGACCCCTTTTATATTACACAGCCCCATACATCTGGACCCCTTTACATTACACAGCCCCGCCCCTCTGGACCCCTTTACATTACACAGCCCCTGCACTTCTGGACCCCTTTACATTACACAGCCCCGCATCTCTGGACCCCTTTAGATTGCACAGCCCCGCACCTCTGGACCCCTTTAGATTACACAGCCCTGCACCTCTGGACCCCTTTACATTATACAGCCCCTGCACTTCTGGACCCCTTTACATTACACAGCCTCGCATCTCTGGACCCCTTTACATTACACAGCCTCGCATCTCTGGACCCCTTTATATTACACAGCCTCGCATCTCTGGACCCCTTTACGTTACGTTGTATATAGCGCAAAAAATAAAAACCGCAGAGGTGATCAAAAACCGCAGTGCATATCGCAAAAAAATGGCCTGGTCAGGAAGGGGGTAAATCCTTCCGGGGCTGAAGTGGCATGTATAATAATAATAAGCATGTAGGTCTCTTATATTTTTATTATCCTTTTAATGTCTCTTTTTAAGATTTGGACTGAGAAGGCCAAAGGAGACGATTCTGGTGACTCAAAGAAGAGGAAGCGATTGGAGCAGGAGAACCAGGAATCCAAGGAAGGTCCAAAAGAAGAGAGCCAGGACTCCGGGGCTTCTAAAAAGCGCAAACCTCTCGACCAATCCACAAACAAGAAACTGTCCGCCTTCGCCTTCAACAAGGATTGAGGGAGCGTGCCGATGCTGGAAGACCTGTCTGGACACTCGGCAGGGGCCGGACTGCCCCTCACCCCCCCCCCAATGCTGCTCGATCCTGACGGCTCAGTCACAGGTATGTCCTTAGTATGGGACGCAGTCTTCCGGATGGATGATTTATACAGGTCATTCGCTGTTCAAAAAGGTAAAGCCCTCCGTTAAGAGTCTTGATCGATCATAATAAAACTTTTTTTAAATCTTTGTTCCATTTACATGAAGCGGGGGGGTCGGGACTGAAGTCCTTTTTGGAGATTCTCAATCTTTTGGTCGCCTGAAATTTTTATGATAAATTGCTGCATTCGTAACACATTCACTGAGTCAGAATTACACAATCGTTCTTTAGAGAGGTCGATCGTTATGCGCAATGTTGTAGTTCATAGCAACCCAATTTCACTGTACCAAAAAAAAAATTCCCATGGGCCACACATCAAAGCAAACCCTCTGTGAAAGAGTATGTGGCAGCCTCAGCCTGGGGCCCCAGCCAGGCCCCGCCTCCAACACATTTTTTTGCTTCACCCCTCAGAGCTTAATCATGGAGATTAAGCTCTGAGGGGCAGAGCGAAACGCGTTGGAGGGGGCGTGGTCTGGCTGAGGCTGCCACATAGTCTATCACAGCGGGTTTTCTGGCTGGGCTCCAGCCAGACAAATTGAAGCACAAAAGTTGCACTGCTCCAAATAAACTATGGGATCTCTCCTGCTAAAGTGATCGCTGGGTGCCAGCATATTAGTCCGCAGAAAAAAGGAAATGGCATTGACCAGTAAAAAAAATACTATTTTTATGCTGGTCAGTGCCGCCATTTCCGTCTTTTCTTTTTCATGGGCTCCGGCCAGGCCACTCGCCCAAAGCGTTTGGCGCCACCCCTCTGAGCTTAAAGCGGAGGTCCGCCCACCGCTGCAGAAATGAAAAGCCAGCAGCTGCACATTCCGCTCACATACTGCAGCTGCTGACTTTTAATAATGGGGCACTTACCTGTCCCGGAGTCCAGAGATGTCGGCACCGCATGTTTCCATCAGCTGTCGGGTGCTGCCGCCTCCATTGCAAGTAAGGGAACCTGTCAGTGAAGCCTTATGGCATCACGCCAGGAACCCTACTGCACATGCCCGAGGCCCCGCTCCTCTCTCCTACTGGCCCGGCGGAAGGAGGCGGGAGCCCAGGCGGTGACATCAGAACCCGAGGCTGAGGCTCCCGGAGGTGGAAACAGGATACCCCCCTCCCCCCCGAAAGGTGCCAAATGTGGCACCTGAGGGGGGAGGAGTACAACGAGCGGAACTTCCGGTTTTGGGTGGAACTCCGCTTTAATCATACGACTTAACGATCCGAGGGGGTGGAACGAAACGCGTTGGAGGGGGCGGGGCCTAGCTGGAGCCCAGGCTTGAGGCTGCCACATACTCTATTGCAGCCTGTTTGCTTTGATTTGCGCCCCATGAGACATTTTTCTTGCTACATTTTGCCGTCTGGAGCCGAGACCCGCACCTTCCCTGGCCAGCGGTCACAGCGGCGGGCACAGGACTAAAAACCTCTCTGAGCCTGAGGTGGCACACATCAATTTTATTTTGGGTCGCAACCCAATTTTACTCCATTATGATAAGCTAAGAGACCACTTCTGGTTCAATCCCTGGCACTCTTTGTACTGTAGTATACCCATATATATAGTGCAGGTGGGGGATGGGCAGGTAGAGGTTAACCTCATGCTACAAAGTGGCTATAAATCACATGTAGAAGTTACACCCAACTGCAGATTGTAATTAATTACAGACATAAAATAGCGCAAGAAGCGTCCTTTACATTCGCTGCTCGCTTCTGGAACTGGATTTTTTAGCTGAGGACAGATTTTAGTGCAAAAATCACAAATGTAGTAGAATGGGCCGGGACCAAATACATTTACTGAGCGTTTCAGGCGAACGTGAGATGAATGTCGCTGTCATACATGCTGTAAAGTGTCATATCTGAGGTTCCCGTCCAGCAGAAGCTCATTTCAGAAATGCTGGTTCCAGGGCAGCACACCTGGGGGGGGGGGGGGGGTTATCTGCCCCCAGAATTATGGGTTCCCTTAGTCCTATTTTCCAGGCACCAGAAAATAATTTCACCTAAAATTAATAACCACGCTGACCGGTCCCCTTTAAAAAAAAAAAAAAAAAAGCCAAGTGCTTTGAGCCTTATTGTCAGGAATAAACTGTGACTTCTGATTGGTGAATACAGATACAAATGCTGTTTGTGCACTTATTAGGCCCACCTATGTTGAACCCTGTATTTTTTTTTTGTCTTTTATTAGTCATTGTAACTTTGTTGGTGTATTGTAAATGTTTTTGTAAAAGTGGTTAAAAATTTTGTAAATAAAGTTTTTTGTACAAATACCACTGTGTTCCTTTTTAAAAAATTTTACATATGAATTGGAGGGAGAAAACACGTGATCACATACATAAAACATGGTTGTACAATCTTCTGTGTTTAGGTCAACCAGTACACATTGAGGGACATGGGTGGAGCGGTACCCATTGGAGGGCGTGGGTGGAGCGGTACCCATTGAGGGGCATGGGTGAAGTGGTACCCATTGGGTGACGTGGGTGGAGCGGTACCCATTGAGGGACATGGGTGAAGGGGTACCCATTGGGTGACGTGGGTGGAGCGGTACCCATTGGGGGATGTGGGTGGAGCGGTACCCATTGGGGGATGTGGGTGGAGCAGTACCCATTGGGGGATGTGGGTGGAGCGGTACCCATTGGGGGATGTGGGTGGAGCGGTACCCATTGGGGGATGTGGGTGGAGCTGTACCCATTGGGGATGTAGGTGGAGCGGTACCCATTGGGGGACATGGGTGGAGCAGTACCCATTGGAGGGACATGGGTGAAGCGGTACCCATTGGGGGATGTGGGTGGAGCAGTACCCATTGGGGGATGTGGGTGGAGCGGTACCCATTGGGGATGTGGGTGGAGTGGTACCCATTGAGGGACGTGGGTGGAGTTGGTACCCATTGAGGGACGTGGGTGGAGCGGTACCCATTGAGGGACGTGGGTGGAGCGGTACCCATTGGAGGGATGTGGGTGGAGCTGTACCCATTGGGGGATGTGGGTGGAGCTGTACCCATTGGGGATGTGGGTGGAGCGGTACCCATTGAGGGACGTGGGTGGAGCGGTACCCATTGAGGGACGTGGGTGGAGCGGTACCCATTGAGGGACGTGGGTGGAGCGGTACCCATTGAGGGACGTGGGTGGAGCGGTACCCATTGAGGGACGTGGGTGGAGCGGTACCCATTGAGGGACGTGGGTGGAGCGGTACCCATTGAGGGACGTGGGTGGAGCGGTACCCATTGAGGGACGTGGGTGGAGCGGTACCCATTGAGGGACGTGGGTGGAGCGGTACCCATTGAGGGACGTGGGTGGAGCGGTACCCATTGAAGGACGTGGGTGGAGCGGTACCCATTGGGGATGTAGGTGGAGCGGTACCCATTGAGGGATATAAATCTTTAACCCTCTGGTTATACTACCGCCTACAGCAGGACTGGACACTGTAGGCCAGCCCAGGATAACCCCTCCTCCTACTATGCCTCGGTCTTTTGCTTGTGTCCTAAGAGGAAGGACATCTCTTCTTCAGCTTTTTGGACCATTGTTGCAGGTAGGTGACACTCCTAACCCCCCACATTAAACAACAAAATAGGGTAGGTTTGTCTCCAGGTACAAGGATCCTTTATTGGAAGCAGTGGATGATGTGGTGGCAAACATGGTTGTACAATCTACTGTGTTTAGGTCAACCAATACCAATTGGGAGACATGGGTGGTGCAGTGTTCATTGGGGGGCATTGGAAATCTTTAACCCGGTTATACTGCCACCTACAGGAGGATTGGACACTGGCAAACAAACTGTAGGCAAGCCCAGGTTAACCCATCCTACTACCAGCATGCCTCAGTCTTTTGCTTGTGTCCTGAGAGGAGGGATATTTCTTCTTCAGCTTTTTGGACCATTGTTGTAGGTAGGGGATTCCTGATGTGGACCTCCTGGCCCCCAAGTTCAACAAAAAACTAGGATAGGTCTGTCTCCAGGTACAAGGATCCTTTATTGGATGCCATGGTGGCTCTGTGGGATCAGTATGCCCTGTTCTATGCATTTCCTGCCCTGAAAATTCCTCCTAATCTACTCTGCAGGTTCGAGGTCGAAGGCATTCCAGTGATCCTCATTGCTCCACACTGGCCCAGATTGATATGATGTGCCAACCTGGTGAGACTCCTATTGAAAGTTCCATGAGCACTGCTTCATGGTAGCTGGCGTTCATGGCATGGCTGTGGAAGCTCAGATTCTGAGGGACAGAGGCATCTCTGAGTGTTTTATTTCTACAATGCTAAAGGCCAAGGAAGTCTACTTCATGCACAGTCTATCATCAGACATGGAAGGCATCCTTCACTTGGTGTGAGTCTCCGGGGGTTCCACCCAAGGAGCTTCTCCATGGGATGGATCTTCTCCTTCCCGCAGCTCTGCCTGCTCCAGTATTTGGCTCTCGCACTATTCATGGTCGGGTTTCTGCCCTTTCTATCCTGTTTGAGACCCTCACTCTATGTAGATCCCCCTATCCGTTCCCTCTGTGGGACGTGGATCTGGTTCTCTCTGCACGTCAAAAGTTGTCATTTGAACCTATTAGAGACAATTCTAAACATAGAAAAGTGACAGCAGAAAAAGACTGAGCAGACCATCGAGTTGGCCAATTTTTTGTTTTGTTTTTTGGGTTTTGTTTTGTTGTTGCACCCCTCAGGTGAACCTGCTTTTGATGACTTCTTGTGACCGTCAATGGACAAGAAGAAAAAAAACACAGGATGTTTGTACTCGCGGTGAAATCCTTTTCTTTCTTTCTTTTTTTTCACCAAAAGAAATTTTATTGGAGAGTGAGTAAATCAATCACAATAGCAGAGTTATCATACATACATTCAGGAGTCAGAGTAAATGTACAAATGAACAATAGTTGCTGTGTACAAAACCTTTATATCTGACATTGGGTCATGACATAGATTCTTTTAAGTAAACAGTTTGAAATCCAGATGGTGGTTGATTGTTGGGCATTATGAAAAGATTCCAGTTAATTTAGCCTTAGGTTGTGTAATTCTAGGTATCAATGCACATTGTTCCATCTTGTGGTAAAGCTTTTCAAAGAAGGTTACAAATGTTTGATTAATGGCGTGGATGTCTGCATGACAGTTCGGTCTGTAAGCGTGTGACATTACTGTCCGGATGCCCTGCATGGGCAACCGAATAGTAACAAGTGAGATTGGGTCTCAGTGGAAATCAAGAGGCGAGGGGGTGAAGGGTCAGGGTGGTAGATTAGAGGGGGGGGGGGGATGGTGATGGGATGGTGATGGAGAGGAAAGGTCTGAGGGATTTAGGGGTTGGTGGTTGCATCCTCGGTCTCCGCTAATTAATAGGTGGTTTTGGTATGTTATCGCTTTTGGATGGTGGGGGATAGGCGTGTAAGATATCTATTATCTGAAATGATTCACAGCGAATGGTGAACAGCAACATGCGGTCTCCCATACTCGTCCCTTGGATAGGGGTGGGAGGTCCATGTCTTCTGAAAAGGGAGAATGAAGGGGAAAAGAGAAAAAAAAAAGGAGAAAATGAGGGAGGAGGGGGGGGGGGGGGTAAATGGATGTGGGTGGCCATGTGGTTTAATCCTTATGTGTATGTCATGGGTTAATTCGTCAGTGTCCGATACCTGGCGGTTGTTTGAAAATACTTCCAACAGGCCCATGTCTTAGTGAATTTGGCTGGGGAATCATGAGCAATAGCAATGAGTTCTTCCATTTCGGCTATTTTATTGATTTGTTTGAACCATTCTGAAATGGTCGGAACACGAGGAGAGCCCCAGTGCCTAGGAATGCACATTTTAGCCGCATTAAGTAGGGGTAAGATCAGGGTCTTACGATAGTGGGGAGCTGGTATGTCAGAGAGATGAAATAGGCATTGGGCTGGTGTGTGGTCTATGAGGTGTATGAGGAGATTAATTCTGTGAGTTCTCAAACCTGTAACCAAAACGGTTGGATTGTTGGACACGACCACATAATGTGTAGCAGTGTACCTGGTTCTTCGACACATCTCCAGCATTTGTTGGGATAGGAAGAGTTGTATTTAAGATTGCTGGGGTTCTGTACCAGCGGGTTAGGGTCTTGTAATTGTTTTCCTGAATGGAAACGTTTAGGGATCCCTTATGGGCGATTGTGAATATATGTTTCCATTGGTTTTCTGTTCATTCTAAGTGTATGTCTGTTTCCCATGACTTGGAGGCTTGCCCATCTTTAGGGGAGATATCTGCGGATAGCATAGTGTATATATTGGAAATCAGATGTTGTTGGAGGCTGGACTGGGAGCATATATGTTCAAATGGGGTCAACGGTCGTGTGATAGAGGAGTTGCGATTGATTTCTTGTAAGAAATTGCAGATTTGGAAGTAGGTCCAGCATGGGATAGGGTTGTCGGTATGAGTTAGGGTTAATGCGAGACGATCTAGGAGAATGCTGTCATGGAAAAATCGGTGTGCTAGTAGTTCTGGGTGTTGCCAATGCTGTATTAAGAATTGCGCAGACATACCAGGGAGGTATGTGTGCGCTGTAAAATGTTTTGTACTATTTGTGGGTCTTATAGCAGCACCATCTTGAATTTAAACGCATTGTAGGGTGTGCCCCCCAAATATGTTCTTGTATATTGTAATAGGCCCTGACCAGGTCTTTTGGGCTGGAGCACCCCTCCCCCTCCTCATTACCTCCTATTTAGTGGCCACCAGTGTTTAGGATGTATCCCTTTCAGTTCTCCCACATAGAGGAGTTCAGCTCCCATGGTTGAGACAAAGGATCTTCCATTCTATTACTAGTGTAGGACCCACTAATTCGGGGTACTTTGTCGCAGTAAGTGGGCTTAGCACTATATGACTATATAGAGTGACCAAACCCCCGTATTTTTTGAATATGTTCAGGTGTTTTTAACTAGCCCTGCAGGAAATGTCATTCTTGTATATGTGTGCGCTGTAAAATGTTTTGTACTGTTTGTGGGTCTTATAGCAGCACCATCTTGAATTTAAACACATTGTATGGTGTGCCCCCCAAATATGTTCTTGTATACCAGGGAGGAAGGCAGGGTTGAGTCTTATAGGAGTTAGGGGTCCTGGCGTGGAAGAGATATGTAGTTTTTTACAAGTTTCCTTAAAAGTGCGCAGTGTTGGGTCAATAAGAGGGTGTTCCTTTAGTGGGGGGGGGGGGGGTATATGGTTAGGTGATAGCCAGGGTGGGGATCGTAGTGGTATGGGGGATATTGAGTTCTCTAGGCTGACCCAATCTTTGCGTTGATTGTGTATTGTCCAGTCCACAATTCTAGTGAGATTGCAGGCCCAGTAGTATTTTTTTGAGGTGCGGAAGACCAATGCCTCCTTTCATTTTTGGTCGTGTTAGGGTGTCATATGCAATTCTCGGACGTTTTTGCCCCCATAAAAATCTTGTAGATATTCTTTTGTAAGATAGAAAGAAAGATGGGGGAAGTTTTATGGGGACAGTTTGTAGGATGTATAAAATGCGAGGCAGGATATTCATTTTTAGAATCGCCGCGCGTCCGAACCAGGAGAATTGTGGTTTGTTCCATTTTCTAAGATCATCAGAGATAGTTTTGAGAGTGGGCAGGTAGTTCTTGGTGTAGAGATCTGAGAGGTTCGCTGTTAGTTTAATCCCTAAATATTTAATAGCATCATGTCGCCAATGGAAGGGGAAGTTTATTTCACACTGTGTGACTGTTTCTTGTGGGATGGTGATATTAAGGGCATGGGATTTGGAAAGGTTGATTTTGAAGTTAGAAAGGTGTTGGAAGAGTTTGAAGTCTTTTAGTACGTTTGGGATTGAAATATGGGGGTCGCTAAGAGAAAGTAAAATCTCATCGGCAAAAGCTGCTAGCTTATAAGTGTGATTCGCTATGGGTATTCCTTTAACATTCTCGTTGTTTCTAAGGCAGTTCAGGAGAGGTTCTAGGGTTAGTACGAAAAGAATAGGGGAGAGTGGACATCCCTGTCTAGTCCCATTAGTTATAGAGAAGGTGTTTGACAGATGGCCGTTAATCCAGACCCTAGCAGTTGGCGTTGTATATAGGGACATTATTGAGTTGAACATTCGATCTTGAAGTCCTAATCGTCTCATTACTGCTCCCATGTAGTCCCAGGCCAATCTGTCAAACGCCTTCTCCGCATCCAATGACAAAAAGAACCCTTTATGTTTGTTGGTGGTCATCCAGTGATGCAGATTTATAGCCTTAATAGTGTTGTCTCTTGCCTCCCGCCCCGGAATAAAGCCTACTTGGTCTTTTTCTATTAGCAATGGCAAGAAGGGAAGCAAGCGATTAGCAAGGATTTTGGCGAAAAGCTTTATATCCACATTTAGTAGGGAAATTGGCCTATAATTAGCAACTAGTGTTGTGTCTTTTCCTTCTTTTGGTATGACTGTAATGTGTGCCTCGAGAAGTCTGTGGAAGGGGAGTGTGGAGGAGGAGAGAGAATTAAAGGCCTTGAGGAAAGGGCCAGTGAGTATCTCTGTAAAGGTTTTAAAATAAGTGGCCGTGTACCCTTCTGGGCCAGGGCTCTTTCCTGTTTTTAGCTGTTTGATTGCCATTTTTAGTTCATTTTCTGAAATTGGATTTTCTAACTGGCGAGCATCTGCCTTGTCGATGGGTTTCGGGCAATGATCTTTTAAAAAACTCTTAATAAGGGATTGTCGGGTGTTATTCGTTGCGAGGTCAGCTGATTGTGTGTTGAGATTGTAAAGATTGGAGTAATATGCCTCAAATTGGGAAGCTATATCTGGGGCCGTAACTTTCGGCCTGCCTTGGGAGTTATTGATAGTGTGAATGTTGGTCTGGGCTTTTTTCATTTGAATGGCTTTGGCTAGGTATTTTCCGCTTTTATTCCCAAATTCATAATATAACTTCTGTTGTAGAATAAATTTACGTTTTGTTTTGTGGGATAATTCCGTTAGTAGGAGTTCCCGGGTTTGTGTAAGATCAAGGTTTGTCTGTTGGGCTTGGGTTTGTTAATGAGCTAACTCTAAAGTTTTAATTGTTTGGATTAGGGTTGTAATCCTGGCTTGATGGGCCTTCTTTCGAGCAGTTTTTAGGGCAATGAATTTCCCCCTTAGGACACATTTATGGGCCTCCCATTGGGTTAGCGGAGCAGTTTCTCCGTTATCATTTTCTAGGAAGAAGTCGTTTATGGCTTGCCTAACAGTTATGTCTTCTTCTGAAGTCAGTAGAGCCGAGTCTAGGCGCCAGGTCTTGGAGCGGGTATTTTGGTCTGGGAAGGTCAGTGTCCTGGTGATTGGGTGGTGGTCGGATAATAGCATTGGTTCAATAGTTGCATGGGAGAGGAAAGGGAGGTCCGTCTGGGATAGGAAGAGGTATTAGATTCTGGAATATTTATTATGAGGGGCAGAGAAGAACGTGTAATCCTTTTCATTGGGTTGAAGGGTGCGCCACGTGTCATGTAAGAGTAGTTCTTGAAATTGCAGTTTGATATGGCGTAGGGTTCTATAGGGCAATGAAGTGGTACTTGATGAGGTATCCAACAGTGGGTACAGGGCAACATTAAAGTCCCCACCAAGAATGGTTATTCCAGTAGAAAAGCCTGTTAGGAGTTGGGAGATCTGTCTAAAGAAGCTTGCTTGTGCAGAGTTGGGGCTGTAGATGTTGGCCAGGGTTACAGGTCGTCCTAGAATTTTCCCTTTTAAAAGAATGTATCTGCCTTCCTTATCTATTAGCGAATCCGTGTGTTTCCAGTTTAAGTTTTTGGAGATCGGGATTGAAACTCCCTTAGTTTTTGCATGTGAGTTATTAGAGTGATAGGAGGTTGGAAACAAGTGGTTTGTGAGTTTAGGAATCTTATCTGTGCGAAAATGCGTTTTTTGTAGGAAGACGTTGTTAGCATTTACTTTGTGCATCTGGAATAGAACCTGGCTGCGCTTCTCTGGGATATTGAGACCTTTTGCGTTCAGAAATGCTACTTTCAGCGTGGTATGTTTAGTGATAGGTTTTGTATATGGCATGCTGTGTTGGTGGTGAAGCTTTTAATCAGTGAGAAAGTTAGGAGATTTTGTCTGTTATCTCACTTAAGTGTGGATTAGGGTGGGTAATGGAAATACTGATTACCTGTTGGGTAGGGTTGTGAACGTAATATTTGGATAGCGGAGGCCAGAGAGGGGTGGGAGATGAGGTCAGTGGAGGGGGGGAGGAAGCGAGTGGGGTAAGGAGGGTGGATGAGAGAGAGGGAAGGAGGTGTGGTAGGAGGGGGTTGTAGAGGATGAAGGGAAAATGACCGGGAGTGTTACCGGAGGTGGGGGGAGAAAGGAGAGAAGTATTCCGGAAGTAAGGAAAGGTGCCGAGACCTTCCTTATGAAGTGTCACGTGGTCCGGTAGGGGTCAGGGGGAATGAGTATATTCCAGTTGTGTGGAGAAGTGGAAGGAGCCGGCGTGGTACTAGTAAGTTGGAAAGTAGAGTCCTCTGGTCCTTAGAGGAGAGTATTAGCGTTAGGTGGAGGAGCCTTTTGGATTTTGACACTATATAAAAAGACAGTGGTTCAACAGATGGGGAGCTTGGCTGCAGGGTGGAGGGAGATTACTAGATAGAGTATGGTATGAGGACAACTTGGGGCTAGGTATATCAGGTTGGTTGATAATGGGACATCGTCAGCATTTTGTGAGTGGATATCTATCCGTTAAAGTGTGTTTAGCTCCATTATGGAACTAGAAGTGTCTTCTCTATCAGTATATCATTATTATGTTAAGTGAGTATTTGGCATTCACTACATCTACTGTGCTGTGGTATCAGATCCTGTCCAGAGTAAATTCTATGGTGCGTGTGGCCGAGTCTCCCTTTGTCTGTGAACATGTTCCTGAGAGTTGGTTGTAAGAATAGGCCGGTCTTACTCACCTGGCCGGGTGTTTGCCAAGAAAGCGATTGAGTAGGGTATGTAGTGCAGGTGAGGTGTAGAGGTCGGTTCCACACGACAGAGATCCCCTGAGATTTCTTTGCTAAGCTGCTTTTCAGAACAGTAATAATAGAGAACAAAGACAGTATTTAAACAAGATTAATTAATCAGTTGTTAAATGAATGTAACTAAGTAGGGAGAAGTATTATTCTCCGACATAGAACCGCAACAAGTGCAAACATAAAACGGTAACAGTAAACAGGTATCTATGACCAGTATGCCATTTAACTTCCTTTTAAGGGTCCTGGCTCATCTATAAATTTTTGTCTCAACTGGAGATCTTGGATTACTCTTGCAAGTCCTCGAGTTTAGGTGAAGGGCGAGTTCATACGGGAAGTTTGGTTATCAGGGTATTGTGTAGATAGGAAATAGCCAATTTTGACCAAGTTAGTGTTTGCTTTGGTTACTAGACCTTTTTTTTTTTTTTTTAGCTATTTTGTTGTTTTTTATCAGGGAGTGGGGAAAATAAGTGTTTTCAGAGGTGACCCCTTATTATAAGAGGAGAGTTGTTTGGGGACATATAGTAAGGGGAGGAGTATCAATGAGAATTGGTCTTATAGTCCGCATGAAATCGCCCTCCTGAGTAGGAGTTTAAGTATACACTGTATAGTACCAATGACCAGTCTTTCAATATAGGCCTGTAGGATAACACAGGGAAGTCTCTCCCCCCCCCCCCAGGGTACTCCCTTTATGGAATCCATTGTCAGGGATATAAATCAATCACTGGGATAGTAGGGGAACTGGAAAGGAGGTGGTTGAGGGGGAAGGAAGCTATGGAAATGGGGGAGGGGATGGCGAGGAGAGATCCTGCTTATAAAATTATTTAGCAGTCTTAAAGATTGTTCATCACTTAGCAGGCGTATTCATACTTGCGCGAGGGGAGTCGAGTTGGAAGAATGTAGCCTGCGATGCAAAGGTTACCATTCGTCGCTTCCAGTGGGAGTGTTTAGACATCTTGGTAGGTTTCTGTTTCTTGAGCAGGTGCTGTATCCTGAGAGCCAGGTAGCCTCAAGAGCTAATCATGAAGTGCCTGGCTTGATGAGTTCGGGTGAGAGAATGGAGAAGTGAAGGTCATTCCTCATTCTGGACCCCCAATGGCGGGGCCTTCTGTGTGCAGGGGAAGCTGTAGGGCTGTTATTTGCGGTGTTCCTGGATCCTGCAGATGTGTTGGTTCTGGGCGAGTTGGATCTGCGGATGTGGAACTCATCCTGGACTGGTATGGCATCTGTCAACGTGGATCTCCTGAGATGAGGCGGTTGGAGGGTTCTGTACCAATCAGGTAATTCAATGTGGGGTATGTGCAGTGTCTCGCAAAATGCATTGAGATCTTCTGGTACCCTCAGGTTAGCTGTGCGGCCTTGTGCTGAGGCCGAAAGGCAAAAGGGAAATTTCCAGCGGTACTGGATTCCATTTGTTCTCAACAGGTCAAGCAGGGGGCGCAGATCCCTTCTATTCTGGAGAGTAATGGGTGATAAGTCTTGGAAAATTTTTATCTCTGTGCCTTGGAACAATAGGTTGCGACGGGCCCTGGACCTACGCAGGATTTCCTCTTTTAGTTGGAAGTTGACTAAACAGCATACAATATCTCTGGGAGGGTCAGTGTCTCTTCCTTTGGGTCTGAGAGCTCTGTGCAGACGTTCATATTCAATGGGGGATTCAGGGGGTCTGCCTAGAAGATCATTGAATACGGCTATAGTGGCCTGGGCAATTTGGGTATGATCGACCGATTCTGGCATGCCCCTTACCCGTATGTTGTGTCGTCGGCCACGGTTGTCCAGGTCCTCCATGTATCTGTGCACATCTCTGAGCTGGACATTATTAGCTTGGGAGGATGTTTGAAGCTGATGTATGGCATTTTCATTACGCATTGTTGTTTCTTCTATTTCATCCATGCGCATTGTCATGGAATGGAGGTCCCTCCTGAGGTCTGTGATGGCCGTTGCTAGTGTGGCTTTTATATCTTCAGCCACAGATCTCAGGTCCCTGATGTTCATGGGCTGATCAGTAGCCGTGTTTGGCAGTGGAGGATGTGCCTGGTTTCTTCCTGACGGGCTTAGGCTAGAGGATCGGGCTGTTCCGGAGTAGGCCTGAGATGAAGTCGGGGTCTCGCGCGGCTGCTTCCGGTAAATCTCCGGTATGCTGCGGCCCGATTGTGAGTCGGATCCCCTGGGGGAACGGGATCGGGTCGGGGATGAGTTCCCCTTCGGTTTCCCCATGTCTGCGGGGGATGTATGGCTCGCTAGGCTTGTGAGCTAATCCTCTGTAGACCGGAGCACGAGGATTAGACGTCCATTACAGTCCGGCTCCAAACCACGCCCCCGAAATCCTTTTCTTGTAGTCCGTTGAGGGACAAGGGTCCACTTGTTTATTATTATCCTCTCTGTACTTCATTGCTGCAAAACTGAGGAATGCTGGTAGTTACCCTTGGCTAGCCTTTGTTTTCCAGTGTCTACTCCCCCTGTAGGCAGCAGTATAACCTGAAAGGTGAAGCAGAACTTTAGTTCCACTGTGGACGGCTCCGACCCCTTCTCCGGTGCCCCATTATTGGGCGTCTGTGAATGCGCCAACAAAACTGCCCGGCCTTCGGTTTCTGTGCAAAGATGAGGAAGGTGTCAGACTTCCCTGTTGGTGGTCTTTGTGCTGTGCATGGCAAACCGCCTGGGGGGGGGCACAGATGGCTGGGAAAACGGCACAAGTACAGATGTACCACAGGGCTCTCTCGGGGGGGGGGCAAGCCCTGTGGCACACCTGTGCATGCGCCAGAGGGCACAAGATGTCATTTAGGATGAAAGTCCATTTAAAAGACGTTGTGTCCCTCGATTTTACGGCAAGTGCGAAAATCAGATTTTTATGAATACGTTGAATGAATCTCATAAAGGGCCGCGTTTTTCAGGCTTAAATCAAAACCTCAAAGACTGGAATTGGGTTGTGACACGTTTGATCTGCTTTATTATACGGGAGGACAGAAAAAAAAAACACTTTGATATGTTCTTTTATCGTTTTATAAGAGAAAACGCAACACCAGAAAGAAATACAAATCTAATCTGATGTTCAAATTCAGTCCCACAGTGACCTTCAATTTCTGAGCCAAATGGGTTATTAAAGTGGAACTCCAGCCATAACGTTTTTGTTTGAAGAGGGGAAGTTGGGTCTCGAAAAAACAGCATTGGAGGGCAACGCATATAAAAAAAAAAAGACCAGGCTGGTCGCTAAGTAGAGCTTGGAACTTTCCTTGGACTTTTCTTTGGCCTTTTTTTTTTTGATAGGCGTTGCCCTCCAATGCTCCTCGTTGCAAAGGCCAGTTATAGGTGAGGGCAGTGGTGGCGAATGTTTTGTACGCTTGATTTTAGGTCAGGCAACGCATTGTCACCTTTACAGCCATTGTGCTACATGCTGGGAGTTCAATGTGCCCCTGTACCTTTAAGGGGGAGTGGGCTGACTCCAGTGCATCTGCCTTCAACTTGTGCTTTTTAACCACTTGCTTACCGGGCACTTAAACCCCCCCTCCTATCCAGACCAATGTTCAGCTTTCAGCGCTGACACACTTTGAATGACAATTGCGCGGTCATCCATCACTGTACCCAAATGAAATTTTTATCATTTTTTCCCCACAAATAGAGCTTTCTTTTGGTGGTATTTGATCACCTCTGCGGTTTTTATTTTTTGTTAAAAAAATTTAAAAAGACCGAATTTAAAAAAAAAAAAATTTTTTTTAAATATTTTGTTATAAAATTTTAAAAAGGGTAATTTTTCTCCTTCATTGATGTACGCTGATGAGGCAGCACTGATGGGCACTGATAGGTGGCAGTGATGGGCACTGATCTGGTACATTGATAGGCAACACTGCTAGGTGGCGCTGATTGGCACCACTGGTGGGCATTGATAGGTGGCACTTGTAGGCATTGATAGGTGACACTCATGGGCATTGATACGTGGCACTGGTGGGCACTGGCAGGTGGCAATGTCAGATGGCACTGGCAGGGGGTACTGGTGGCACAATTGAGGCATTATTGCCTCCTCCTCTTCGGGACCGATGTCCCTTGCTGATGAGCCGGTGATCGGCTTTTTTTTCTCCTCGCACTGTCAGAGCGAGGAGAAAAAAAAAACGATCACAGAGCTTTTGTTTTGATCATGTGATCAGCTGTCATTGGCTGACAGCTGATCACATGGTAAGGGGCCGGGACCGGCCCCTTACTTGGATCGGTGATCACCCGAGTCTCAGTGACTCGGTGATCACAGCGCGCTCCACGCGTGCACAGGGGAGGCCGTCATATGATGGCCTCCCGGGAATTCAGGTCCGCGCTGTAGCCGTCATTCGGCTATAGCGCGGATATCAAGTGGTTAAGGACAGGTTTCCCGCACAGTAATTATTATTGAGTAATTTTTAACAAGGATATTTTTAAGATACAAAATCAATCTATATGACACAGTCTGTGTATATGAAACTTATTCACGGAGACATGTGATCATACGAAATAGTTACATTTATTGGTTGACAAAAAACAGATATCTACATGGAATTAAAATACCGATTGCTTTACATGAACGTCTTGAAAATCAATAAAAACACTTGCAAAAATGGGCGCGCAGTCCCTTTTGACCTAATACCACCATGATAACTTCTCGGTAGAATCAATAACCTTGTGAACTTGACAATTAAACAGAACGTCTGTATTTCACACGTCCAACCGTTACTATACTGCAGGTAAGTGGTCAACAATGTGAAATAAATTAGACGTTTGTTTTGTCAATAAAAGAGGCAACAATGCAAAAAGAAAATATGATGAAAAATTTGAATCTTTAGAGAAAAATCTACAAAGGCGGTTATTGATTCGGGAGAACGATTATCAATTGTATAACATTCAATAATTCAATATTTGAGAGAACATACAAGATAAAATCAACATGACATAATTACCCATTCCAAGAAGGCTACTGTTCCTATTGGCTGGTTGCCAGAGTTAAGATGGCTGCTGTAGTTTTCAAAAGTGGATACTCTTAGAGAGGATTTACTTCTTGCGACCTCCGAGTTCCAAGTATTAGGTGTTGAGGAATCTTCATGAATGTAAAGATATGTATTGATGCATGGTGCATGTATATCTCAGTCTGTCTGGGAGTATGGGCATCTCCCAGTGTCCCCCCTCAGGGGTGTGTCCCTCAGGGTGGGTCCCCTGAGCTTCCTTTGAGCTCCCTCTCATGGCATCTTACTTGCCTCTAAATACCATTTCAGACAATGAGACCATGAAAATGATATGAGCTCTGCCCAAAAAGTATGGCTTCTTTTCTATTGGTTAAGCAAAACCTCATCATTTACCTCCCAGGGAGTTCCGTGAGTTTTAGGTAATATCACCTTCAACCACTAGGCGGGTCTGAGAGCAGAAAATGTGTTCTGAACTCTCTTTTAAATGAAATGTTCAATTTTCATAATATGTATAATGGTGAGAAGAATATATACCTTTAAATATTCTGGTAATCGGTCTAATATAAAATACACTCAGTATAATTTTGATTAATCACTATTACATAAACGCTCTGACAAGCATTAGCAAACAGCAGCATAATTAGCACATTGCCCAGAAAAGAGAAGAACTGGCCATAGTGTAATAAATTCAAAAACGTTTTAATAAAATTAGCTACATTAAGTATTGCACTTACAGATAGGAAGCGAAAATATCGCATGTAAAGGGCCGGCATACATAAAAACGGTGCCCGTCCTCCAACTCCGCTCGCGTGGTGACGTCACTAACGTGCCTTTCTCCAGACGCGTTTTGTCATCAGTAGACGTTGTCAATGTTCCCCATCTGTAAGTGCAATACTTAATTTGATTAAAACGTTTTTGAATTTATTACACTATGGCCAGTTCTTCTCTTTTCTGGGCAATGTGCTAATTATGTGGATGCCGGACGTGAGTCCAGAGGAGCGTTCTTCACCATCTGAATACGGCTCCTATTGTGGTCATCAGCAAGCTTAAAGGCCTAGGCTGGGCTAAAGCCACCTGCCCTTTAAAGCTTGCCGTCCAGTAAGCTTAATCTACAGCTACGGTGGTGGGGCACTTTATTTGTGGATGCACACTGTGGTGTTATTATGACACTTCGTATTTTTTAAGAACACTCATTTGTTTTGATGTCAACTGTTTTGGACTTTATTTTTAGCACAGCTTTTTCCAATCCATAGACTGGTTATATATATATATATATATATATATATATATATATATATATATATATATATATATATATATATATATATATATATATATGTTAATCCATAAATGTATATCTATAAAAACTGGTCTATCTAAGAAAGACACATGTTAATCAATATCGCCTAAAATGATTATCTATATGGATACCTGTATAATTCTGGTATATCCAATGAATATTTATCTAAACATGGGCTACAGTCTTATATTGTTATAATCATAACTGTATATGTTTTCATAATACTAATTTAGTTTCTTAAAACACTTCTACTTATAAAATCACACTTTCATATATATTTTCTTTATACCAAAGTTGTTGGGTCCGCAGATACTAAAATTATAATCATCTTTGTGACCTACATTATCATATATACATATGAATGACTTATAATAACCATATAGGTATTTTCAAATATTTCTCACTTGCATAACCATTCACATCTTCCTAACACCATGTTTTAGGATGGACTTCGTCTCAATGGATGGTTAGATAGTTTAGCTGTGTCCACAATTCCTAAAATCTACACAATGAGTTATGTTGGCTATTTAAATGGTTCCTCTCTCGACCACAATGGTTTGGGCCAGGTGAGGTCATTTCTATGTGATAACAGTCTGTATAACCTTTTTTTCCCCTATGGCTGTTTCTCGCTTTTGTTAATCCACTAAAACCATATAAATATCTCCTTGTTTTGTGCCGAGAGCAGCCATTGTTCCAGCGAGTCTCTCTCACAATACATGCTTGTAAAAGTTTTCAATATTTGATGTATTAGAACACCTTGGAAACACATGAGAACATCTATTTTGTTCTAAAGGTCTCCAAAAGGGCAACAGTCCAATAATTGCAATAATCATGGTCCATCTGCTTTCTTTTGAGGCCTGTGCTTCCACTGTGGAGCCTCTCATTAGTCAGAGGTAGGGACTACAGATCACACGGTGCCTTCATTAGTCAGAGGTAGGGACTACAGATCACAGGGTGCCTTCATTAGTCAGAGGTAGGGACTACAGATCACAGCGTGCCTTCATTAGTCAGAGGTAGGGACTACAGATCACAGCGTGCCTTCATTAGTCAGAGGTAGGGACTACAGATCACAGGGTGCCTTCATTAGTCAGAGGTAGGGACTACAGATCACAGCATGCCTTCATTAGTCAGAGGTAGGGACTACAGATCACAGGGTGCCTTCATTAGTCAGAGGTAGGGACTACAGATCACACGGTGCCTTCATTAGTCAGAGGTAGGGACTACAGATCACAGGGTGCCTTCATTAGTCAGAGGTAGGGACTACAGATCACAGCGTACCTTCATTAGTCAGAGGTAGGGACTACAGATCACAGCGTGCCTTCATTAGTCAGAGGTAGGGACTACAGATCACAGGGTGCCTTCATTAGTCAGAGGTAGGGACTACAGATCACAGGGTGCCTTCATTAGTCAGAGGTAGGGACTACAGATCACACGGTGCCTTCATTAGTCAGAGGTAGGGACTACAGATCACAGGGTGCCTTCATTAGTCAGAGGTAGGGACTACAGATCACAGCGTACCTTCATTAGTCAGAGGTAGGGACTACAGATCACAGCGTACCTTCATTAGTCAGAGGTAGGGACTACAGATCACAGGGTGCCTTCATTAGTCAGAGGTAGGGACTACAGATCACAGGGTGCCTTCATTAGTCAGAGGTAGGGACTACAGATCACACGGTGCCTTCATTAGTCAGAGGTAGGGACTACAAATCACAGGGTGCCTTCATTAGTCAGAGGTAGGGACTACAGATCACACTGTGCCTTCATTAGTCAGAGGTAGGGACTACAGATCACAGCGTGCCTTCATTAGTCAGAGGTAGGGACTACAGATCACACGGTGCCTTCATTAGTCAGAGGTAGGGACTACAGATCACAGGGTGCCTTCATTAGTCATAGGTAGGGACTATAGATCACACGGTGCCTTCATTAGTCAGAGGTAGGGACTACAGATCACACGGTGCCTTCATTAGTCAGAGGTAGGGACTACAGATCACAGGGTGCCTTCATTAGTCAGAGGTAGGGACTACAGATCACAGGGTGCCTTCATTAGTCAGAGGTAGGGACTACAGATCACAGGGTGCCTTCATTAGTCAGAGGTAGGGACTACAGATCACAGCGTGCCTTCATTAGTCAGAGGTAGGGACTACAGATCACAGCGTGCCTTCATTAGTCAGAGGTAGGGACTACAGATCACAGCGTGCCTTCATTAGTCAGAGGTAGGGACTACAGATCACAGCGTGCCTTCATTAGTCAGAGGTAGGGACTACAGATCACAGCGTGCCTTCATTAGTCAGAGGTAGGGACTACAGATCACAGGGTGCCTTCATTAGTCAGAGGTAGGGACTACAGATCACAGGGTGCCTTCATTAGTCAGAGGTAGGGACTACAGATCACAGCATGCCTTCATTAGTCAGAGGTAGGGACTACAGATCACAGGGTGCCTTCATTAGTCAGAGGTAGGGACTACAGATCACAGGGTGCCTTCATTAGTCAGAGGTAGGGACTACAGATCACAGCATGCCTTCATTAGTCAGAGGTAGGGACTACAGATCACAGGGTGCCTTGCCGGGGCCTGTAGCTTACACATGCATTTGCTAATTGGTGCAACTTAACCCCTGTTTTTAAATGCATACTGTTAGGCTAATCTGGTTGGTCGCAGGCTGGTCGGTAAGTAGAGCTTGGAGCTTTCCTTGGTCTTTTTTTTGAGAAGTGTGTAAAGCTGGTCATTCCCTAAGCAAAAAATGTGTCTGGTCCCTGAGGAAGTCCCCGGGTGGCCCTTCCACCAAGGAGCCGAGTTGAAAGCTGTCAGCTGTAAAGCCCCACATCCAATCAGATGCAGCCACTGCAGGTTGGTCCATTTGTGCTGTATGGTGGGAATGGAGGAATCTATTACATTTCTATTTGTGTATGGTCAGCTTTAAGGCGACCTTCACATGGGTGATTAGAACACCCTGAAGATGTCAGCGGCCGGAATCTGCAGAACAGTGACGGCCGCTGTCAAGCTGTCATTGTTCTGTATATGGCTGCAGCTATGCGTGACTCTTCACACAGCCAGAGATTACCTACAGTGATCATAGCTGACCACACACATTGTATCCAGCCACCATCACTGCCAGTTATCCCTGGTTGTGTGAACAATCCTTAATAGCTGCAGCCCTGTCGGCCCCCCGATTTATTGGTGCAGCCCCGTTGGCCCCCCCGATTATCAGCGCAGCCCCGTCGGCCCCCCGATTATCAGCACAGCCCAGTCGGCCCCCCGATTTATTGGTGCAGCTCCGTCGGCCCCCAGATTATCGGCGCAGCCCCGTCGGCCCCCCGATTTATTGGTGCAGCTCCGTCGGCCCCCAGATTATCGGCGCAGCTCCGTCGGCCCCCCGATTATCAGCACAGCCCCGTCGGCCCCCCGATTTATTGGTGCAGCTCCGTCGGCCCCCCGATTATCAGCACAGCCCCGTCAGCCCCCCGATTTATTGGTGCAGCTCCGTCGGCCCCCAGATTATCGGCGCAGCCCCGTCGGCCCCCCGATTTATTGGTGCAGCTCCGTCGGCCCCCAGATTATCGGCGCAGCTCCGTCGGCCCCCCGATTATCAGCACAGCCCCGTCGGCCCCCCGATTTATTGGTGCAGCTCCGTCGGCCCCCCGATTATCAGCACAGCCCCGTCAGCCCCCCGATTTATTGGTGCAGCTCCGTCGGCCCCCAGATTATCGGCGCAGCTCCGTCGGCCCCCCGATTATCGGTGCAGCCCCGTCGGCCCCTCTGATTTATTGGTGCAGCCCCCTCGGGCCCCCGATTTATTGGTGCAGCCCCGTCGCCCCCCCCCCCCCCGATTTATTGGTGCAGCCCCGTCGGCCCCCCGATTATCGGTGCAGCCCCGTCGGCCCCTCTGATTTATTGGTGCAGCCCCATCGGTGAAAACCAGTGAATGAGAAAATAACTTCTTTACAGAATGTTATAACCAAAACTTAAAAAAAAAAAAAGAGGGGTGTGAAAGTTCCCAGTATTGAAAGGGTTAATTAGTCCACTTGGATTTGCTGGGACTTGTAGTTCTGTATTGGCTGCACGCTGCTATCTGGAGACTGCGATCGCTGGGACTTGTGGTGCTATTGTGACACAAATGTAAATGTCGCAGTTGGTGGCCTCCCTGGATTCTTTGACCCACTCTGGTTATTTTTGTCTCCTCCATTCTGGTCTGTTCTGCCCTGTGTGCCGCAACCCTTCAATAGTCGCCCCTCCCCCCGGGTCCTGTGTGCCGCAACCCTTCAATAGTCGCCCCTCCCCCCGGGTCCTGTGTGCCGCAACCCTTCAATAGTCGCCCCTCCCCCCGGGTCCTGTGTGCCGCAACCCTTCAATAGTCGCCCCTCCCCCCGGGTCCTGTGTGCCGCAACCCTTCAATAGTCGCCCCTCCCCCCGGGTCCTGTGTGCCGCAACCCTTCAATAGTCGCCCCTCCCCCCGGGTCCTGTGTGCCGCAACCCTTCAATAGTCGCCCCTCCCCCCGGGTCCTGTGTGCCGCAACCCTTCAATAGTCGCCCCTCCCCCCGGGTCCTGTGTGCCGCAACCCTTCAATAGTCGCCCCCCCCCCCGGGTCCTGTGTGCCGCAACCCTTCAATAGTCGCCCCTCCCCCCGGGTCCTGTGTGCCGCAACCCTTCAATAGTCGCCCCTCCCCCCGGGTCCTGTGTGCCGCAACCCTTCAATAGTCGCCCCTCCCCCCGGGTCCTGTGTGCCGCAACCCTTCAATAGTCGCCCCTCCCCCCGGGTCCTGTGTGCCGCAACCCTTCAATAGTCACCCCTCCCCCGGGTCCTGTGTGCCGCAACCCTTCAATAGTCGCCCCTCCCCCCGGGTCCTGTGTGCCGCAACCCTTCAATAGTCGCCCCTCCCCCCGGGTCCTGTGTGCCGCAACCCTTCAATAGTCACCCCTCCCCCGGGTCCTGTGTGCCGCAACCCTTCAATAGTCGCCCCTCCCCCCGGGTCCTGTGTGCCACAACCCTTCAATAGTCACCCCTCATGACGGGTCCTGTGTGCTGCAACCCTTCAATAGTCGCCCCCCCCCCCGGGTCCTGTGTGCCGCAACCCTTCAATAGTCGCCCCTCCCCCTGGGTCCTGTGTGCTACAACCCTTCAATAGTCGCCCCTCATGACGGGTCCTGTGTGCCGCAACCCTTCAATAGTTGCCCCTCAGGCCGGGTCCTGTGTGCTGCAACCCTTCAATAGTCACCCCTCAGGCCCCTGTGTGCTGCAACCCTTCAATAATCGCCCCTCCCCCCGGGTCCTGTGTGCTGCAACCCTTCAATAGTCGCCCCTCAGGCCGGGTCCTGTGTGCTGCAACCCTTCAATAGTCACCCCTCAGGCCCCTGTGTGCTGCAACCCTTCAATAATCGCCCCTCCCCCCGGGTCCTGTGTGCTGCAACCCTTCAATAGTCGCCCCTCAGGCCGGGTCCTGTGTGCTGCAACCCTTCAATAGTCGCCCCTCAGGCCGGGTCCTGTGTGCTGCAACCCTTCAATAGTCGCCCCTCAGGCCGGGTCCTGTGTGCTGCAACCCTTCAATAGTCGCCCCCCCCCCCGGGTCCTGTGTGCTGCAACCCTTCAATAGTCGCCCCTCAGGCCGGGTCCTGTGTGCTGCAACCCTTCAATAGTCGCCCCTCAGGCCGGGTCCTGTGTGCTGCAACCCTTCAATAGTCGCCCCTCAGGCCGGGTCCTGTGTGCTGCAACCCTTCAATAGTCGCCCCTCAGGCCGGGTCCTGTGTGCTACAACCCTTCAATAGTCGCCCCTCATGACGGGTCCTGTGTGCCGCAACCCTTCAATAGTAGCCCCTCCCCCCGGGTCCTGTGTGCTACAACCCTTCAATAGTCGCCCCTCATGACGGGTCCTGTGTGCCGCAACCCTTCAATAGTTGCCCCTCAGGCCGGGTCCTGTGTGCCGCAACCCTTCAATAGTCGCCCCTCCCCCCGGGTCCGGTGTGCCGCAACCCTTCAATAGTCGCCCCTCACGACGGGTCCTGTGTGCTGCAACCCTTCAATAGTCACCCCTCAGGCCCCTGTGTGCTGCAACCCTTCAATAATCGCCCCTCCCCCCGGGTCCTGTGTGCTGCAACCCTTCAATAGTCGCCCCTCAGGCCGGGTCCTGTGTGCTGCAACCCTTCAATAGTCGCCCCTCAGGCCGGGTCCTGTGTGCTGCAACCCTTCAATAGTCGCCCCTCAGGCCGGGTCCTGTGTGCTTCGCCTCGTTCATTTCAAACTCCATCAATGAGCTTCACTTATTTGCTTCCTCTTGGCCTGTTAAGCCCTCCTGCACACGGGGCATGTATCCCCTCTGAATCAGATTCTGGCGTTTTGATGCAGGCAGAGGGCACAGGCGCCCCATCCATCCTCTCTAGCGGTGCTCACCTGTGAAACTCTGAGAGGCTGAAAGCTGCTGCGGCTGGACGGTGCGCCCCCCTTAGTGCTAACATGTAGGGCAGTATGTGTTCAGGGAAGTCTGCTTTGCAGATATTCATCCCCGGGCACACAGCATTCGGTGTGCCGGCAAACCGTGTCCAGCCGCAGCAACTCTCAGCCTCTCAGAGATTTACAGGCTGCTGGCAGCGCCCTCCGCCCAGGTGGAAGCGGCAGAATCTCGTGCACTAGGGCTGCATGCTCAGTGTATATGAGGCCTAAATATACCATCCAAAGTGCTTTGTTATACCTGTATGGTGTAAAAAACTAAAACCTGTTGATCCTGCCAGAAATCCATAAGTTCGTCTGCTGCACTGAAATCTCAAAAAGTGTTATCGGCCCTTTTCACGTTCCCTTCTGTTAAAGCCAAATGAACCGTCTTTATGTCCTGGAGAGAGGAAGGTGTTCTGTAGTCCCACCACACTTCCTGTCCTATGGTGACAATACTTCTCTATAGATAGAGAACAGAGTGGGCGTTGTCACCCCGGGACAGGAAGTGTGTTACTGGCGGGATCACCAGGTGAAAATGAAAGGGCAATAAGCCTTAAAATCACACCTATGCAGCCACCACTGAGCAGAAACGGAAGAAAAAATTCACATAGGAAAATGGATGAGCAGCCAACACTCCACTAGACACAAAGTGAATCGCCAAGTATAAAAAAAATAATAATAATGTAGTGCTCAAAGGCAATGAAATAAAAAGTGAAATAAAACCACTGAGACAATTGATATAAAGATAATGACATAACGTATCAATCCATCTTGATTGAATATACCATGACGGTGTAAATATGCCTCAACAGAAGTGTATAATTTAACCACTTCAGCCCCGGAAGAATTTACCCCCCTTCCTGACCAGAGCACTTTTTGGCGATACGGCACTGCGTCGCTTTAACTGACAATTGTGCGGTCGTGTGACGTTACACCAAAACAAAATTGACGTCCTTTTTATTCCCCACAAATAGAGCTTTCTTTTGGTGGTATTTGATCACCTCTGCGGTTTTTATTTTTTGCGCTATAAACAAAAAAAAAGCGACAATTTAAAAAAATATATATATTTTTTACTTTTTGCTACAATAAATATCCCCCCAAAAAATATATAAAAAAAAATAATTTCTTTCCCTCTTTCCCAGTTTAGGCCAATACGTATTCTTCTACATATTTTTGGTTAAAAAAAATCGCAATAAGCGTATATTGATTGGTTTGCGCAAAAGTTATAGCATCTACAAAATAGGTGAAAGATTTATGGCATTTTTATTATTAATTTTTTCTATTAGTAATGGCGACGATCTGCGATTTTTATTGTGACTGCGACATTATGGCGGACACGTCGGACACTTTTGACACCATTTTGGGACCATTGTTATTTATACAGCGATCAATGCTATAAAAATTCACTGATTACTGTGTAAATGACACTGGCAGGGAAGTGGGTTAACCACTAGGGGGCGATGAACAGGTTAAGCATGTCCTAACAAGTGATTCTAACTGTGGAGGGGAGGGGCTTCCACTCACATGACAGCGATCACAGGGAGCAGTAGATCCCTGTCATGTCACTAGGTAGAATGGGGAAATGCCTTGTTTACAAAGTCATCTCCCCATTCTTCCGCTCCGTGACACGATCGCGTGACCCACGGGCACAGTCACGGAGTTCGTGGCGGGCACAGGCGCCACCCGCAATGTCACGATTTAAGGGGGTCGTACCTGTATGCCCATTTGCCCAGCCATGCCATTGTGCCGACGTACATCGTTGTGCGCTGGTCAGCTAGTGGTTAAAACTCTGATAATGTTACTGTTGATAGCACAATAATATAAGGTTAGCTATGAAAACAACCACACTGCTTAATAAAACAACGTCTTATTTATTTCCCAGGAAAATAGAAAATGCTAATATGAAAATACTATAGAGCAGTGATGGTGAACCTCGGCACCCCAGATGTTTTGGAACTACATTTCCCATGATGCTTATGCACTCTTTAGTGTAGTTGAGCATCATGGGAAATGTAGTTCCAAAATATCTGGGATGCCAAGGTTCACTATCACTGATATAGAGGATATAACACAAGAACATCAAAGATACTTATCGCAAGGCTGTCCCCCTAGACACAGTTTCATCAGCTGGGCTCAAGATGGTAGCAGAGAGCCATGAGGCTCAGAGAACCATCAGGCAATAGCCAAGAGCGAAAAAGGGGTGATTTCCCTTCTGTGTGCACTTTTTACACATTCATTCAGACCCACTCGTAACCACACCCCACTACCCTCCTGTCCAATGAGATATTGCCAAGAGGTAGTCCTACTAATATATTATATTTCTGTCCGTTCTAAACAGGGCTGCTAATAAATCTAGTTATGCTAGGTGGTAACTAGCCTGGCTAATTGGTAGTTTTAATCCACTGATTTCTGTCCTAAATCTGAGTTTAATTAATTTAGTCTCTCTCTTCTGTCAATAGGTGGCACTGTTGCCTTTGGCATTAGGAGGATGGATTACTGTGAATTCAGGTGATGGGTAAAAAATTTGTCTCTGCCAATCAACAGGAGTTTCTTTGCTGTGCATGCTGGGGTAGGCTATCTATTTGGGAGGAGTCAGGTGATCAGGGTTCTTCCCGCCTGCCGCACCCCTGACCCCTGACCCCTGCACTCTGTACATAGCGCACCCCTGAACCCACTACATAGCGCACCCCTGAAACCCGCGCCCTGTACATAGCTCACCCCGCAAATCACAATCTGTACATAGCGCACCCCTGAACTCTGCACATAACGTATTTATTGCCCCCTTAAGATCCTTCTACTGCAACTTGGCCACACCCAATGTTCAATGCAGTTTGGTGGGGGTGGGGCCTGTGATTGAGTTCCTGCACCCATTCTCTGAGGGGGAAAAAAAAGTATATGGTCTTACAGATACAATCTTCCCGTATGGCACCATTCCACAAGCGGGCGCATTTTTTAAAGCATGACCTGTTAGGTATCTATTCCCTCGGCGTAACATCATCTTTTTATATTTTTCCCCGAAAATAGGTATTATATTGTGTCTGTGTGTAATAAAATTCTTATAAAGTGTAATTTTTTTCCAATAAAATTGCATTTGAGAAGCCACTGCGCAAATACCGTGTGTCTTAAAAAAGATTGCAACACCCCTCATTTTATTCTATAGGGCCTCTGCTAAAAATAAAAAAATAAAATATATATATAATAAGTGTATGGGTGTTATAAGTAATTTACTATTAAAATAAAAGTAGATTTTTTAAATGTATGTGAGAAGTGTCAGAATTGGCCCGGTAGGGAAGTGGTTAAATGGTTCTGTCAACTAAAAAAAAAAAAACATTTTATCTTCATTTACAGTAATCCCCAAACCTCAGAGTCTAATGAATGTCATTTAGCATGAGGTCCCGCGATGTGACGCGCATATTAAAAGCCGCGGTGGCGTAACAAAATCCACTGATAAGCTGATTAGGAATTGCAGCTCTTTTCACACACAGTCCACTATTGTTCCAATTACCTGGACAAACCAACATGATGGATAATATAACGATCATCTTTAATACTGTATTAGAAAATCCTTTGCAGTCAATGGAGGTTTATTTCACAAAGGTAAATAGGCTGTTCATGTTGTAAGGGAATTTTCACTTTGGATAAAAAAAAAAAAAAAATCACTTTGAAAAGAATGCCCAATCACAGCCAAGGAAAAAAAAATTTTTTTTTTGCTTGCACATGATTGAGTGATAAAATTCGGAGAGCCTCACCTCATTCAGTAAAATAATGGGAAATTCCCTTTCCAAGTGAACAGCCTATTTTCCTTTGGTAGATCACCCCCATTGGCTGCTTTGCATATAGTGCCCATAGACGTGGTCCTATGTTGGGCTCCCTCCCTGGTGATCTCTTGCAAGGCCTACTACACTGCTGTCTTTAGCTGCTTCTTCGTTGATTTTTCCATCTTCATCAAGTGAAATGAAATGTTTGGTTGAGTTGAGGTCAGAGGACTGACTCGGACACTGAAGAATATTCTACTTCTTCATTGCCTTCAACAGCTCTTGGGTTGCAGGCACAGTATACTGTGTTCTTCTCGCCTGGGAAGAGACGTCCTACCCGTTTTTCAGAATTAGGTCCGATCTGGGCTGATAATACACAGTAGCCCCTCTATATCTCATGAATCACTCCGCTGCTTCTGTCAGAACTCATAATATCCTCAATAAACATGAGACCCGGGTCCATTGGCGGCCAGAACATCTCCTCCACCATGTTTCACAGATAAGGTATCCTTCAGCTCATGACACACTCGTGGCTCCTCTCTGGAACACAATTCATTTGTTTTCCGAAAATGAAAAAACTATAAAGATTCTTGTGTTAGTTTATAAAGATATTCAACTACCTTTTCCAAACATTTAGGTTGTAGTCAAAGGTAGGACAATGAACCTATGTAAACCTCTGGAGGAGGCACTTGGTGGCCAGGTTACTTAACCAGTACACTACAAAGATTGGTAGTTGCATATTGACAAATGTTAGCCCTTATAGGATGGGCTGCCAAAGACATCTACCCAACATAAAACCAAATAATGAGAAGTGGTGATCACCAAGAGGGTTGGCTTGGAGGTTAAGCTCATGGATTATGGAGTGTTTCCTCTGGGCAGTTGGAGCTGACCCTGGTTCAAGTCCTGGTGAGTGCTTCATGAGATATGCTTGGAGTCTTCTAGGCTGGTTAGTCCTGTAATGGAATTAGAATAAAAAGAGATTTTCTGGTTGCAGAGATCAAATTTAAGAATGTTTATTATTATAACAGCCACCACACTTGCTTTGGGTGGCCCAGTTTTATATTACAGAGCATTATCTATTTTCTGAGCATAACTCAGGAACAACACATGTTAAATGATCCCTATAATCTAAGAGCTGAAGGCTGGGACTCAAGGCAACAAAGTGACTTGTCCAAGGTCACAAGGAGCCAACGTGTGTTTGAAACCCCACGTCTCCAGGAAGTCTCCCATGGCTACGCTGGCCGTCAGAGTACTTAACCTGCAAATGGCGGCCCCTTCGCTGGTGAGAGCCAACGTAGGGATTTGAACCCACGTTCTTCAGGAAGTCTCCCATGGCTACGCTGGCCGTCAGAGTACTTAACCTGCATGCTATGGCTGCATCACCTGGAGTTGCAGTAACTTGTTCTCATCTTAAAGCTTCCACTGCTAAAGCAAATACTGTAAAAAGGCAGACTATTCAAGACAGGGTATAATGGTTTTTCCAATAGGTTGGTGTTCAGAGGGAGTTGAGGACTTGTTCAAGGAGCCAACAAGGGGATTTGAACCCACATCTCCAGGAAGTCCCCCATGGCTACACTTGCCATTAGAGTACTTAACCCACATGCTATGGCTGCACCACCTGGAGTTGTGGTAACTTGTTCTCATCTTAAAGCTTCCACTGCCAAAGCGAATACTGAAAAAAGGCAGACTATAATTGTTTTTCCAATAGGTTGGTGTTCAGAGGGAGTTGAGGACTTGTTCAATGAGCCAACATGGGGATTTGAACCCACATCTCCAGGAAGTCTCCCATGGCTACACTTGCCATCAGAGCACTTAACCTGCATGCTATGGCTGCACCACCTGGAGTTGGGGTAATTTGTTCTCATCTTAAAGCTTCCACTGCCAAAGCGAATATTGAGAAAACTCATAGAATAGCCCACACAGGTGTACGCTGTTTGTTCCAATAGGTTGTTGGTTTAGGTCCATGGTTGTCTCTCTGGAACAATGCTCAGAGGGAGTTAAGGACTGAACATTGGGACACAAGGCAACAAAGTGGGTTGTGCAAGGAGCCAACATACAGTTGGAACCCCACATCTCCCATGGCTATGGCTAGCTGTCAAAGTACTTAACCTGTGGAGGCCCTTTTGGTGGTGAAAACTTGAACCCACAACTTCAGGAGGTCACCCATTGGTTGGCAGAGTACCAAACCTGCATGCTATGGCTCCGTCATGGTCAATAGGTCAACTTGATCCCATCCTTGAAGTTTCCATTGCCAAAAAGACCTTTGAGAAAACTCATAAATCAGCCCAGGCAGGCGTTTGGTCCAATGGGTTGGTGGTTTAGGACAAAATGATTGCCTCTCTAAAGCTTGTTTGCACTTTAAATCCCAGATCTAGCTTGTTAAATCTTAATTTCTTTTCATTGACTTTGAATATGAAAATAATCACCTCAATGTAATATATGAAAGATTCTCATGTGCATTGTATTCTTACAAACATAATCTGACCATTACACCCAGGAATGTTGGCGACTAATGTCAATGCTGACAAGGAGTCAAGGATCTGATTTGAACTTGGATCTGCTACAGGAATAATATAAATACAACTGTATATAATTTGGGCTCACAAATGATGGAGCATTGCCTCCAGCTAGCTTGACGATGACCCTAGCTTGAGTCCAGAACTTCATGAGATGTTGATTGCCACCATATTAGATGACAGATATGTTTATGGAAGATAGAGGAATGTATTACATAGCAGAACGGTTTATATGGAATGTTCCGGTATAGGATAACATCATACGTGGTGAAAACACAGGTGAACAATTGCCAAAGTGTAACTAAAGCCAAAACTTTTTTTAGCTTTGTATGGAGTGGAGAGGGATTAGAGCCCCTGTTAGGGAGAGTCACCCTCTCAGTTTGTCCTGTTTACCATTATCACCGAAAGTGAAAGAAAATCCCGAATTTTGGGTTGTCACCAGAACAGGAATAGAGGGTAAATCTTCCTATGGGGTCACTATTCAATATAGGACATTTTTGGTTTTGGGCTTGGATACACTTTAAGGCCGGGTTCACATATGTGCGGCCCGGGTCACAGCATGGAGTCCGGTGCTTCCCGGTTCAGCTGTGAATCAGGCCTGAATTTTTGCCTGAATTCGAAACCTGAACCGGACCCAAAGATGCACGGGACCCTTTTTGGCCGCTCCGGACCTGTGTGAACCGGCTCCATGGCAAGCTGCGCACACTTGCATGTCATGTAATTTCGATGCGGAAAAACCCTCATCCAATTCGCACATATGTGAACCCAAGAAATGCTGCACATTATTGCATGAGAGGTAACACAGTGTAACAGAAAGGTCTGTTGGGGGCCTATAATGACCGCTGGCCTCGGTCAGCCAGATAATGAGCTGAGTCTGGTCCTGTGATGAGGTCATCGTGGTGTAGCCGATGACCCGTAGACTCGGATATCTCCCTCTATGGGATTGTGAGGTCACCGTACATGTCACCTGCCACTATATACTGCTGAAGGGGTTCTCACCTGCCACTAATGTCATATACAGCCCCTGGGGGTGTCACCTGCCACTATATACAGCCCCAGGGGTCTCAGCTGCCGCTATATACCGTGCAATGTACAGCTAGCCAACGTCACCTCCACTTATCTGACTAATTGGCAGATGTTGGATGATAATTGTATCTCCCTCCTAATTACTGGAGATTGTCAGTATCAGTGAACAGCCCTGGAAAACATTATTTCCTGTTCAAACGTCTGACCAATGACAGCGGGGGAGGGGCAATGCACAAATAAAATGACTCCCAGACAAAAAGCCTTATATATGGTATATACAGAGTTATATTGGTCCAAGCTGAAACAAATGTAACTTTGTATGAAATATTCATACCTGGATATTCTTTTTCTTTACTTCTGAACAACTTTAGGATGAATTGGACTACAAGGCCTGGCTCGCAGTCTGCGCTCTAATTCATCCCAAAGGTGTTCTGTCAGGTTGAGGTCAGGACTCTGTGCAGGCCAGTCAAGTTCCTCCAACCCAAACTCGCTCATCCGTGTATTTATGGACCTTGTTTTGTGCACTGGTGAGCAGTCATGTTGGTACAGGAAGGGGCCGTCCCCAAACTGTTCCCACAAAGTTGGGAGCATGAAATTGTCCAAAATGTCTTGGTATGCTGACGCCTTAAGAGTTCCCTTCACTGGAACTAAGGGGCCAAACCCAACCCCTGAAAAAAAAAAACCCACACCATAACCCCCCCCCCTACCAAATGATTTGGACCAGTGCACAAAGCAAGGTCCATAGAGACATGGATGAGCGAGTTTGGGGTGGAGGAACTTGACTGGCCTGCACAGAGTCCTGACCTCAACCTGATAGAACACTTTTGGGATGAATTAGAACAGAGACTGTGAGCCAGGCCTTCTCATCCAACATCAGTGCCTGACCTCACAAATGGGCTTCTGGAAGAATGGTCAAACCTTTCCATAGACACACTCCTAAACCTTGTGGACGGCCTTCCCAGAAGAGTTGAAGCTGTTATAGCTACAAAAGGGTGGGTCAACCCAATATTGAACCCTACGGACTAAGACTGGGATGTCATTAAAGTTCATGTGTGTGTAAAGGCAGGCGTCCCAATACTTTTGGCAATATAGTGTATATACACACACACTGTATATTTAAGGTATACATTCTAACATTAATAAGACATTATATATATACTTATACATTGTAACAATATTAATACATGTATTTATTTTGTACCAAAGTATTCCAAGCCTATCCATATGATCTGAATGTACTCGGGGTTTGTTGGGTCTCCATTCTTGGAGGGCGTCTCATGTACACTTCTTTGAGTAGGGCCTGTTTATCACATATATTGTATTTTTGTTCCTCTCAGTGCAAAATAATAACTTTATTTGTCTTATTACAATGGCGCACATACCAAAAAATAGATTTGGGGTTTACATAGAATATTATCTAGGTGAAATATGAATTTCTGCTGGACTGTGCGGTGGAAGGATTGGTGAAAGCCGACCTTCCTCCTCTCCATAGAGCTTCAGATGGTCCTCATTGAAGTTCATGCATTTTGTTTCCTCTTTTTTTTGTCTTATATGTGTGTTTTTTCTTCCTTTTGAGTCAAAGCTGGTTGTTATTGAAACTGTGGACTGTTCCCGGAGAGCTCAATGCTTGTGGGCACCACCAGACTGAGATACGGGACTATTCCTCCATTTTGATACTACCTTTACCGTTCTCGATCGCCTCAACAATGTGAATTCCGTATACTAAATTCTATTACTCTATTTTGTAAAACGAATAAAAAAAACTTGAACCAGAAATATTCACTCCCGAGCTCCAGCGTACAGCTCAATACATTCCCATTTGGGATTTTCTAGAATCTGAACCCTGATTGGTGGGAATTGGAGTCAACGTAAAGATCTACAACAACCGGCGATGTACAGAATCCGATCGTCATGGAGCGCAGAGGACACGGCGTCCATTGTACTCGGCTCGGCGATATTCCTGCCATTAAATTGGAGCCGTTTTCCATGAAGGAAATGTTTGTGGGATAAACAATCATTTCTGTAAATATTTAGGAAGCCGTGACCAATCAGAAGGCCTGTGACATCATTAAAACAAATTGCATTACTTTTATATTTTAGAACTAAAACCAAAAAATGTTATTTTAAAGTAAATCATTAGGAACCTGAGACAAAGCGTTTCTTGTGTGGTAAAGACAGCTGGATGTAGCTGTAAAGGAGCAGTTGTATTCATGTGCACCACACGTCCCATCGTCCATCCTGGGAGCAAGGAAGAGAGGGGGGCTTTGTTACTACATACAGAGGGGCCAAGGCAGGGGGGGGCTACATTCCTACATACAGAGGGGCCAAGGCAGGGGGGGGCTACATTCCTACATACAGAGGGGCCAAGGCAGGGGGCTACATTCCTACAGTATCTCACAAAAGTAAGTACACCCCTCAGTGACATTTGTGTAAATCTTTTCTTCTATCTTTTCATGTGACAACACTGAAGAAATGACACTTTGCTACAATGTAAAGTAGTGAGTGTACAGCTTGTATAACAGTGTAAATTTGCTGTCCCCTCAAAATAACTCAACACACAGCCATTAATGTCTAAACCGCTGGCAACAAAAGTCAGTACACCCCTAAGTGAAAATCTCCAAATTGGGCCCAAAGTGTCAATATTTTGTGTGGCCACCATTATTTTCCAGCACTGCCTTAACCCTCTTGGGCATGGAGGTCACCAGAGCTTCACAGGTTGTCACTGGAGTCCTCTTCCCCTCCCCCATGATGACATCACAGAGCTGGTGGATGTTAGAGACCTTGCGCTCCTCCACCTTCCGTTTGAGGATGTCCCACAGATGATCAATAGGGTTTAGGTCTGGAGACATGATTGGCCAGTCCATCACCTTTACCCTCAGCTTCTTTAGCAAGGCAGTGGTGGTCTTGGAGGTGTGTTTGGGGTGGTGATCATGTTGGAATACTGCCCTGCGGTCCAGTCTCTGAAGGGAAGGGATCATGCTCTGCTTCAGTATGTCACAGTACATGTTGGCATTCATGGTCCCCTCAATGATCTGTAGCCCCCCAGTGCCGGCAGCACTCATGCAGCCCCAGACCATGACACTCCCACCACCATGCTTGACTGTAGACAAGACACACTTGTCTTTGTCCTCCTCACCTGGTTGCCCCCACACACGCTTGTCACCATCTGAACCAAATACGTTTATCTTGGTCTCATCAGACCACAGGACATGGTTCCAGTAATCCATCTCCTTAGTCTGCTTGTCTTCAGCAAACTGTTTGTGGACTTTCTTGTGCATCATCTTTAGAAGAGGCTTCCTTCTGGGACGACAGCCATGCAGACCAATTTGATGCAGTGTGTGGCATATGGTCTGAGCACTGACAGGCTGACCCCCCCACCCCTACAACCTCTGCAGCAATGCTGGCAGCACTCATACGTCTATTTCCCAAAGACAACCTCTGGATATGACGCTGAGCACGTGACCTCAACTTCTTTGGTCGACCATGGTGAGGCCTGTTCTGAGTGGAACCTGTCCTGTTATACCGCTGTATGGTCTTGGCCACCGTGCTGCAGATCAGTTTAAGGGTCTTGGCAATCTTCTTATAGCCTAGGCCATCTTTATGTAGAGCAACAGATCCTCAGAGAGTTCTTTGCCATGAGGTGCCATGTTGTACTTCCAGTGACCAGTATGAGAGAGTGAGAGCGATAACACCAAATTTAACACACCTGCTCCCCATTCACACCTGAGACCTTGTAACACCAACAAGTCACATGACACCGGGGAGGGAAAATGGCGAATTGGGCCCAATTTGGAGATTTTCACTTAGGGGTGTACTGACTTTTGTTGCCAGCGGTTTAGACATTAATGGCTGTGTGTTGAGTTATTTTGAGGGGACAGCAAATTTACACTGTTATACAAGCTGTACACTCACTACTTTACATTGTAGACAAGTGTCATTTCTTCAGTGTTGTCACATGAAAAGATAGAAGAAAAGATTTACAAAAATGTGAGTGAGGGGTGTACTTACTTTTCTGAGATACTGTACATACAGTGGGAACAAGGCAGGGGGGCTACCTTAAGAGAGTGCTCCTAATCTCAGCTCATTACCTGTATAGAAGACACCTGGGAGTCAGAAATCTTGCTAATTGATAGGGGACCAAATACTTATTTCACTCATTAAACTTAACTTTATTTAAATATGTTTTTCTGGATATTTTTGATGTTATTCTGTCTTTCACTGGTATAATAAACCGACCATTAAAATTATAGACTGATCGATTCTTTGTCAGTGGGGCAAACATAAAATCAGCAGCCAATCGAATACCTTTTTTCCCCCTCACTGTAGTTACGGAGACTAGATGGGATGAGGTCACGGCTGTACATGACACGGATGGAGTTGGCACCAAAATATTTTACAAACTGACAGCGGACAGAATATGAGCTTCTAAGAGACGATCGGTAATGTGAAGATGAGATCTCTGCTTTATGGACTTGAATTTGTTATTGAGTACAGGATTTTCTCTACAGAGCCTTTGATGGAAAGTTTTCCTTTCTTTGAGTCGATTCATATTTTTTTTTTTAGCTTTTGTAAACAATTTAACCACTTCAATACCGGGCACTCCCCCCTCCCCCCCCCCCCCCCCCCTTTCATGCCCCTTTTCAGCTTCCAGCGCTGTCGCACTTTGAATGACAATTATGCGGTCATACAGCACTGTACCCATTTGAAATTTTTTATCCTTTTTTTTTCACACAAATAGAGCTTTCTTTTGGTGGCATTTATCCACCACTGGGGGTTTATTTATTTTTTACAAATAAATTTGAAATTTAAAAAAAAAAAAAAAACGAAATTTTCCTTAATTTGTTATAAAATTGTTCTCCTTCACTGATGTGTGCTGATGAGGCGGCACTGGTATGCGGCACTGTTTGGCAATGTTGGGGCTGAACTGATAATCAAGACACCGATGATCAGTGCAGATGTTCCCTTTCCCACTAGCCATTTACCGACTCCTCTCCTGTCAGTGTGCTTACATCGTGATCAGCTGTGATTGGACACAGCTGATTACGTGGTAAAGAGCCACTGATTGGCTCTTTACCCCAATCTTTGATCAGCGATCACAGAGCACAGCGGGCACGATCATGGGAGGACATCATAGGACGCCCTCCCAGAACTGGCCGACCACGCGGTTCCTGTGATTTTGGTATAGTGCGATTGGCAAGTGGTTAAGAAGGCTTCATTGTCATTTTTCTTTCTAGATCAAAATCAATATTATTTTGATCTGTTGTCGCAGGGTCCTTACTACTCCGATTTGGTAATCCGGCACTGGCAAATTGTTGAGCATACCTGTAGTGAGGGGAGACCAATGATCGATAGTGTCAGGCTAAGCACAGTTCTCAATTCTGTAAGAGATTGAATTGTCTGAGCCGTTAGACCGATGATCAGTGTCGGGGGTCACAAGCCAAGGTCGATGAAGGAGAAGAGTTTCGTAGTCGGGGGTCACAAGCCAAGGTCGATGCAGGAGAAGAGTTTCGTAGTCGGGGGTCACAAGCCAAGGTCGATGCAGGAGAAGAGTTTCGCAGTCGGGGGTCACAAGCCAAGGTCGATGCAGGAGAAGAGTTTCGTAGTCGGGGGTCACAAGCCAAGGTCGATGCAGGAGAAGAGTTTCGTAGTCGGGGGTCACAAGCCAAGGTCGATGCAGGAGAAGAGTTTCGTAGTCGGGGGTCACAAGCCAAGGTCGATGCAGGAGAAGAGTTTCGTAGTCGGGGGTCACAAGCCAAGGTCGATGCAGGAGAAGAGTTTCGTAGTCAGGGGTCACAAGCCAAGGTCGATGCAGGAGAAGAGTTTCGTAGTCGGGGGTCACAAGCCAAGGTCGATGCAGGAGAAGAGTTTCGTAGTCGGGGGTCACAAGCCAAGGTCGATGAAGGAGAAGAGTTTCGTAGTCGGGGGTCACAAGCCAAGGTCGATGCAGGAGAAGAGTTTCGCAGTCGGGGGTCACAAGCCAAGGTCGATGCAGGAGAAGAGTTTCGTAGTCGGGGGTCACAAGCCAAGGTCGATGCAGGAGAAGAGTTTCGTAGTCGGGGGTCACAAGCCAAGGTCGATGCAGGAGAAGAGTTTCGTAGTCGGGGGTCACAAGCCAAGGTCGATGCAGGAGAAGAGTTTCGTAGTCGGGGGTCACAAGCCAAGGTCGATGCAGGAGAAGAGTTTCGTAGTCGGGGGTCACAAGCCAAGGTCGATGCAGGAGAAGAGTTTCGTAGTCGGGGGTCACAAGCCAAGGTCGGTGCAGGAGAAGAGTTTCGCAGTCGGGGGTCACAAGCCAAGGTCGATGCAGGAGAAGAGTTTCGTAGTCGGGGGTCACAAGCCAAGGTCGATGCAGGAGAAGAGTTTCGTAGTCGGGGGTCACAAGCCAAGGTCGATGCAGGAGAAGAGTTTCGTAGTCGGGGGTCACAAGCCAAGGTCGATGCAGGAGAAGAGTTTCGTAGTCGGGGATCACAAGCCAAGGTCGATGCAGGAGAAGAGTTTCGTAGTCGGGGGTCACAAGCCAAGGTCGATGCAGGAGAAGTTTCGTAGTTGAGGTCACAAGCCGAAGTCAATGCAGGAGAAGAGTTTCATAGTCGGGGATCACAAGCCAAGGTCGATGCAGGAGAAGTTTCGTAGTCGGGATCACAAGCCAAGGTCATTTCCAAGTAGCAAAAGAGGTAGCTCGAGACAGCAGGCAGGATAAGAACCACAATAATCTGGCAACAGGAAGTGCAGAGACATAGCTTATATCAGGAAGTTCATGGGAGGAGCAAAGAGTTCAAGGTTCAACAGAAATCAAGACACAAGGCAGTGTTGTCAAATGGATCAGGCAGGGTGCTGTCCAGCATCTCAGGTAGCTCAGCTAGAAGAGTAATTGCCAGACACAGAAAAGGTCCCAGGTTCAAGTCCAGGCCTTGTGTCTTGATTTCTGTTGAACCTTGAACTCTTTGCTCCTCGCATGAACTTCCCGAAATAAGCCATGTCACTTCCTGTTGCCAGATTATTGTGATTCTTATCCTGCCTGCTGTCTCAAGCTACCTCTATTGCTACTTGGAAATGACCTTGGCTTGTGACCTCGACTACGAAACTTCTCCTGCATCGACCTTGGCTTGTGATCCCGACTACGAAACTCTTCTCCTGCACCGACCTTGGCTTGTGACCCCCGACTACAAAACTCTTCTCCTGCATCGACCTTGGCTTGTGATCCCGACTACGAAACTCTTCTCCTGCACCGACCTCGGCTTGTGATCCCGACTACGAAACTCTTCTCCTGCACCGACCTCGGCTTGTGATCCCGACTACGAAACTCTTCTCCTGCACCGACCTTGGCTTGTGACCCCCGACTACAAAACTCTTCTCCTGCATCGACCTTGGCTTGTGATCCCGACTACGAAACTCTTCTCCTGCACCGACCTCGGCTTGTGATCCCGACTACGAAACTCTTCTCCTGCACCGACCTTGGCTTGTGACCCCCGACTACAAAACTCTTCTCCTGCATCGACCTTGGCTTGTGACCCCCGACTATGAAACTCTTCTCCTGCACCGACCTTGGCTTGTGACCCCCGACACTGATCATCGGTCTAACGGCTCAGACACTTCAATCTCTTACAGAATTGAGAACTGTGCTTAGCCTGACACTATCGATCATTGGTCTCCCCTCACTACAGGTATGCTCAACAATTTGCCAGTGCCGGATTACCAAATCAGAGTAGTAAGGACCCTGCGACAACAGATCAAAATAATATTGATTTGATCTAAAAAGAAAAATGACAATGAAGCCTTCTTAACCACATGCCAACCACAGCACACCAAAATCACAGGAACCGCGTACTCCCCTCCTCTCAGCGTGTCCCCTGGATGTCTTAAGGCCGGGTTTTTGAGGAAATCTCTGGTGGAATTCTCTAGGGGCAGGAACGTTCTCCTCAGGCTTCCGAGAGTCTTGCTGTGGCCCAAAGCCTTTATATCTGAACAGGTAATGTAGTTTATCACGATGCATACGGGAGTCAAGAACTTTATCCACCATGAATTCTTCCTCCCCTTGCACTTGAACTGGGTCTGGTGGAGGACGTGTACGTCTAGAAAAAGGATTACTTCTGAAAGGCTTTAAAAGGGCCATATGAAAAACAGGATGGATTTTCATAGTTGAAAGGACCAATGCACTTGGGAGCAAGCTTCTGAGAAGGAAATTCAAGGTGGAAATGTTTAGTGGATAGCCAGACCTTATCACCTAATGAATAGGGAGGAATGGTTTCTCTGTGTCTATTTGCAATTCCCTTATAGGATGCTTGAGCTTCGTGTAAGGTTGTCTTCAGTAATTCCTAAATGTCTTGTAAAGCAGACACTCTTGTATTTAAAAATATAAAGAAAAATGCAGCGCTCAGAAAAAATGTGAGGTGTTGGTGTAACCAAACATGAATAGTGCACCTAGCGATGGAACATGAGTTCAAAATCCAAACACATAGTATGTAAAGAATGTGTAATAAGTCCACACTGTAAAAACAAATCAATCCAAATAAAGGTGTTGGGAAAGACCTGCATAGGCAGGTGTGGGTGATGTGAATCCGTAGGTGGAACAACAAAGTCAGTGATGGGCAATGTGAATCCGTGACTGAAGAACAACATCAAAGGTGTAAAACATCAATGAGTAGAGAAGGGTGGGTACTCTTACCAGATGGCGTGGACTCCCCTGTCTTATGACATGGAGTCAATAAAACATTGAGCCCCACCAAGGCTGTGGAAGGATATCCGGAAAGCTGGAACCTCTGCAGCACTCCTCGACTTCCCTGAAGTGGTGAAGGGATATCCAGAAGACTGAGGCTGACCCGATGTATATCAACCAATGGACATCAAACCATCATCTGGAAGAATCATCGAGACCGGCTTTGTCCGGACCTCTTGGTGAAAGTGGCCAGTGGAATGCAATCTCTCTCTTCGGGGTATTATGTAAAGAGAAATAAAAACTTAATTCAGTGGTCATCAACCCTGTACTCTTGTATTTACATTTGGTAAGGATGAATCTACCGGAAGTCCGGGAATAAAATATGGGTGGCATCCATAATTGGCAAAAAATGGGCTCTTAGAGATGGAACTATGGCAGGAGTTGTTGTAAGCAAATTCTGCTAATGCTGAAGATGACAGATGAAACAACAGAGATATTGCTCTAATGTTTGATTCGTTCTTTCGATCTGGCCGTTTGATTGTGGATGAAAGGTAGTAGATAGGTTAACATTAATTCCCAGAGTAGAGCAGAAAGTCTTCCATAGTAGTGATGTGAACTGGACTCCTCTGATATTATTTCATCTGGAAGACCATGCAGTCTGTAAATTCCTCGTATTAGTATTTCTGCAGTGTCTTCAGCTGTAAGAATCCTAGTGATGGGCACAAAATGAGCCATCTTTGTTTAAAACGATTCACCACTTTCATGACAGTTGTCCTCCTTGGAAGGAGGTAGGTCAACAATAAAATCCATGGAAATGGATCCCCATGGCACAGGGAGGGGTTGTAACAGACCTACAGGGAGGGAGCATGGTACTTTATGACGGGCACAGGTTTCACATTAGAGAACCTAATGCTTTTACATCTTTCCGATAGGAAGGCCACCAAAAAGTACAGGCAAGGAGGTCTATCGTCTTCCTAATTCCAGGGTGACCAGCAGATTTTGAATCATGCACCAGCTGAAGAACTTTAAGTCGTGCCTCTTCAGGGATATACATTCTTTTTTCAAAGGGTCCAGTGGCCATCATGAAAGTCTATGTGCAAATTTCCTGGGGGATTGTTTAAGAGCGGATCCCTATTATAGACTTCTTTAATCTTTTCTTGTAAGATAGTACTCACTGGTTCCATGTCGGTAGAAGAGTCACCCGACATTCTCGACAAAGCATCTGCTTTCCATTTTTCATTCTTTGCGGATTTAATAAATTCGAGATTTTTATGGTCAGTAAGGACAGTTACGGGATGAGTGGTGCCCTCCAGAAGATTCTCCATTCGCTGAACGCTTCTTTTATTGCTAAAATTTCCTTGTTGCCGATATCATAATTTTGTTCTGCTGTTGTCATTTTGCAGGAATAATTTGCACATGGATGTATGGGTGATCACTGATTGATTGCATTTCATTAAAAAAAAAGTGCACCTGGTAGTGGGTGGGTAGGAGGGTAGATAATGCAGGGCGTGTGCTAATGAGGTCAGCTGGGCATCTCCTTCCTGTGTCATGACCTCTAGTCTGTCCAGGAAGTAAGACATTACTAATGGATGAGGACAAGTGAAGTAAGTGTCTGTAGATTTTATGGAATGCTGCGATATTTTTGCAAAATAAGTACACGAACGCTATATTGGTTCATAGGGGGCTGAAATTTAGGGGGGAAAAAAATGTGAACAAAGGTGAACTTATCCTTTAACGGCAAAGGAACCGTTTCATGATGAGTGATTAATCGGGAGGTGAGTATCGTTGGCGGCCCGTCCATCGAGGGACCCGAGGAGTGCGCCGCGCTGTGTTCATGTCGAGGTGCTTTTCATACAAGTTTTGCTGATACAATGTTTCAATACATGTTTTCAGTAGTTTGTTTCAATACAATTGAATACAATGTAACAGTTTTTGTGTTTTGTGCTCATCCTTCCTTCTCTCCAGTTTGGGGTTTGTTGTCATTATAAATATTAGAACAGAATGTATTGGGGGGGGAAATGCTTTTCCTGCTGCAAATCTGATTACCTCCCGATGATTGCGATGCGAGTCGCCCCGACAGGTTTTATTTTATACAGATCATTGGAAATTGCCGAGACTTCCACTTGCTGACGAATCCATTTATAACCCGGAAATTGGAGGGTGCGGGACCCCCGCTGGCCGGGCCGGAGAAGTGCCACTTCTACGCAGATACAATTACATGGAAATGACGGGGGCATGTACTTGCCAGGGTTCGGCCTTGTTGCTAAGATACCACATCCTCCATGTAGATAATACTATTGATTAGCACTTCACCAGCGGCCTTAGTAAATAAGGAAGGGGATGCGGGCGCACAACCGCCATTTAGTGACAAATGACGGTCTTCAGGCGGGGAAGGCGAAGCGTGGCGACATCAGCTAATAATAACGATTCATTCATAAAGGTGCCGCTCTACGGATATGTAGAGTTAGAATAAGGAGATTGCACGGGTAATGGGCATTTCTGTATGCCAAAGAGGTATCAATAATAATAAAAAAAGTTTTAGAACTTTTACTGCTGATATCTCACATCCTGTACAACGACGTCAGACCCAACAAGGATCTATAAGGCTGCTTTCACACTGGGGCGGTAGGGGGCGTTGGCGGTAAAACAGCGCTATTTTTAGTGCTGTTTTACCGCGGTATTCGCCCGCTAGCGGTGCGGTTTTAACCCCCTGCTGGCGGCCGAAAAAGGGTTAAAACCACTCGTATAGCACGGCTATAGCCGCGGTATTGCAGCGGTATAGCCGCGCTGTCACATTGATTTCAATGGGCAGGAGCGGTTTGGGAGCGGTGAATACACCGCTCCAAAGATGCGGCTCGCAGGAGATTTTTTCTTCTCCTGCCAGCGCACCACTTCAGTGTGAATGCCCTCGGGCTTTCACACTGAACAAACAACGGAGGCTTTTTTGGGGCGGTTTGCAGGCGGTATTTTTAGCGCAATAACGACTGCAAACCGCCCCAGTGCGAAAGGGGTCTAAGGGAAATTGCCGCAATCCCTCTGGTAATCAGGTGCCGACCTGTGATCGCTTCCATGTCCCTCCCAACCAGGTCTATCTGCTTAAAGCGGAGTTCCGCCCCAATTTTTTTTTTTATTTTAAAGTCAGCAGCTACAAATACTACAGCTGCTGACTTTTAAAATATGGACACTTACCTGTCCAGGGCGCGTTCCCTACTACGCATGCGCGAGTCACGCTGCGCGTCCTCACTGGTCCCTGCTGTCTTCTGGGACCTGTGTGTCTCCAGAAGACAGCGGGGGGACGGAGGAGGGGCGTAGATCACCGCGGAGCCTGCGGCAATCTATGCCCAGAAGTGGGAGCAACTACCTGGATTAGACAGGTATCTGCTCCCCCTGAAAGGTGCCAAATGTGACACCGGAGGGGGGGAGGAATCCAAAAAGTGAAAGTTCCATTTTTGGGTGGAACTCCGCTTTAACCGCTTGCCAACCAGCTGCAGTCATTATACTGCGGCAGGTCGGCTCGCTCCCGCAAAACGCCGTAGCTGTACGTCGGCCCCTTTAACAGCTATAGCACGGGGAGGGGGGAGGAGGGGTAGCTGATGCGCGTGGCCGATGGCCGCGATGTCCGCTGGGCCACCCACGATCGTTCCACAGAGAGGCAGAATGGGGACCTGTCAATGTAAACAAGCAGATCCCCGTTCTGTCAGGTGAGTAGAGAGAGATCGTCTGTTCCTAGTGATTAAGGATGAGATCGGGGCGTGTTCGCAACTCCACGTGCCCGCCCCCCGCCAGGAAGCTGACACCCCGCAGCGCTAATCACAGGCAGTGCGACATTTCCCGATCTGTGCAGCCGCGGGTTGGGAAATGTCTCACTGCCTGCGATTAGCACTGCGGGGTGTCAGCTTCCTGGCGGGGGGCAGGCACGAGGAATTGCGAACATGCCCGAGCTCATCCTTACTTGTAATCAGGAACAGCGATCTCTCTCCTCCTCCTCCTCCAGTCAGTCCCCTCCCCCCACAGTTAGAGACGCCTCCCTAGGGAACACATTTAACCCCTCGATTGCCCCCTAGTGTTAACCCCTTCCCTGCCAGTGACATTTACACAGTAATCAGTGGATATTTTAATAGCACTGATCGCTTTATAAATGTCAGTGGTCCCAAAAATGTGTCAAAAGCTTCCGATCTGTCCGCCGTAATGTCGCAGTCCCACTAAAAATCACTAATCATCGCCATTACTAGTTTAAAAAAAATAAAAAATAAAAATGCCATAAATATATCCCCTATTTTGTAGAAGTTATAACTTTTGCGCAAACCAATCAATATACGCTTATTGCGTTTTTTTCCCCCCAACAGTATGTAGAATACATATCGGGCCTAAACTGAGGAAAAACATTTTTTTTTTTGGATATTTATAGCAAAAAGTAAAAATTATTGTTTGTTTCTTTTTCAAAATTGTCACATTTATTGTTTATAGCGCAAAAAATAAAAACCGCAGAGGTGATCAAATACCACCAAAATAAAGCTCTATTTGTGGGGAAAAAAAGGACATCAATTTTTTTTGGGTACAACGTTGCACCACCGCGCAATTGTCAGTTAAAGTAATGCAGTGCCGTATCGCAAGAAATGGCCCGGTCATTAAGGGGGAAAATCTTCCGGTCTGTAAGTGGTTAATGTAGCGCACACCATTTCTGACAGTTCCCCAGGCCACTGACAGGTAAAGGGAATAACATGGATTATCAGGCTATAATGGCACCTGGTGGGATTTATTAAATCAGCAAGTGAGCATGTTGTCCCTGAAGTTGATGTGTTGAAAGCAGAAAAAATGGACAAGCGTAAGGAATTGAGTGATTTGAGGGCCAAATTGTAATGTCTAGACAACGGGGTCAGAGCAACTCCAAAACTGCAGGTCTTGTGGGATGTTCCCGGTCTGCAGTGGTCAGGACCGACCAAAAGTGCTCCAAGGAAGGAAAACCAGTGACCTGGTGACAAGGTCATGGGTGGCCATGGCTCATTGGTGGAGGGGGGGGGGGGGCTCATTGATAAAGGTGGGGAGGGAAGGCTCATTGATTTTTGACACCCAAGGCGAAACCTAATTTTGCCATCCCACTTGACTCCACCCCTTTGCCCTGCCCATGTATACCCCCACCTAATGAGTCCCTCCCTACATCAGGTGTTCCCAGGCAGCGGAGTCCCTCCTTACATCAGGTGTCCCCAGGCAGCGGAGTTCCTCCTTACATCAGGTGTCCCCAGGCAGCAGAGTCCCTCTTTACATCAGGTGTCCCCAGGCAGTGGAGTCCCTCCTTACATCAGGTGTCCTCAGGCAGCGGAGTCCTTCCTTACAATAGCTGTTCCCAGGCAGCTGAGTCCCTCCTTACATCAGGTGTCCCCAGGCAGCAGAGTCCCTTCTTACATCAGGTGTCCCCAGGCAGCGGAGTCCCTCCTTACAATAGGTGTCCCCAGGCAGTGGAGTCCCTTCTTACATCAGGTGTCCCCAGGCAGCGGAGTCCCTCCTTACAATAGGTGTCCCCAGGCAGTGGAGTCCTTTCTTACATCAGGTGTCCCCAGGCAGCGGAGTCCCTCCTTACATCAGGTGTCCCCAGGCAGCGGAGTCCCTCCTTACAATAGGTGTCCCCAGGCAGTGGAGTCCCTTCTTACATCAGGTGTCCCCAGGCAGCTGAGTCCCTCCTTACATCAGGTGTCTCCAGGCAGCGGAGTCCCTCCTTACATCAGGTGTCCCCAGGCAGTCCCTCTTACATCAGGTGTCCCCAGGCAGCAGAGTCCCTCCTTACATCAGGTGTCCCCAGGCAGCGTTGTCCCTCCTTACATCAGGTGTCCCCAGGCAGCGGAGTCCCTCCTTACATCAGGTGTCCCCAGGCAGCGGAGTCCCTCTTTACATCAGGTGTCCCCAGGCAGTGGAGTCCCTCCTTACAATAGGTGTCCCCAGGCAGTGGAGTCCCTTCTTACATCAGGTGTCCCCAGGCAGCGGAGTCCCTCCTTATAATAGGTGTTCCCAGGCAGTGGAGTCCCTTCTTACATCAGGTGTCCCCAGGCAGCTGAGTCCCTCCTTACAATAGGTGTCCCCAGGCAGCGGAGTCCCTCCTTACATCAGGTGTCCCCAGGCAGTGGAGTCCCTCCTTACATCAGGTGTCCCCAGGCAGCGGAGTCCCTCCTTACATCAGGTGTCCCCAGGCAGCTGAGTCCCTCCTTACAATAGGTGTCCCCAGGCAGCGGAGTCCCTCCTTACATCAGGTGTCCCCAGGCAGTGGAGTCCCTTCTTACATCAGGTGTCCCCAGGCAGCTGAGTCCCTCCTTACAATAGGTGTCCCCAGGCAGCGGAGTCCCTCCTTACATCAGGTGTCCCCAGGCAGTGGAGTCCCTCCTTACATCAGGTGTCCCCAGGCAGCGGAGTCCCTCCTTACATCAGGTGTCCCCAGGCAGCGTTGTCCCTCCTTACATCAGGTGCCCCCAGCGGAGTTCCTCCTTACATCAGGTGTTCCCAGGCACCAGAGTCCCTCCTTACATCAGGTGTCCCCAGGCAGCGGAGTCCCTCCTTACATCAGGTGTTCCCAGACAGCAGAGTCCCTCCTTATATCAGGTGCCCCCAGTGGAGTCTCCCCTTACATCAGGTGTCCCCAGGCAGTCCCTCTTACACCAGGTGTCCCCAGGCAGCGGAGTCCCTCCTTACACCAGGTGTCCCCAGGCAGCGGAGTCCCTCCTTATATCAGGTGTCGCCAGGCAGCGGAGTCCCTCCTTACATCAGGTGTCCCCAGGCAGCGTTGTCCCTCCTTACATCAGGTGCCCCGAGCGGAGTCCCTCCTTAAATCAGGTGTCCCCAGGCAGCAGAGTCCCTCCTTACATCAGGTGCCCCCAGCGGAGTCCCCCCTTACATCAGGTGTCCCCAGGCAGTCCCTCTTACACCAGGTGTCCCCAGGCAGCGGAGTCCCTCCTTACATCAGGTGTTCCCAGACAGCAGAGTCCCTCCTTATATCAGGTGCCCCCAGTGGAGTCTCCCCTTACATCAGGTGTCCCCAGGCAGTCCCTCTTACACCAGGTGTCCCCAGGCAGCGGAGTCCCTCCTTACACCAGGTGTCCCCAGGCAGCGGAGTCCCTCCTTATATCAGGTGTCGCCAGGCAGCGGAGTCCCTCCTTACATCAGGTGTCCCCAGGCAGCGTTGTCCCTCCTTACATCAGGTGCCCCGAGCGGAGTCCCTCCTTAAATCAGGTGTCCCCAGGCAGCAGAGTCCCTCCTTACATCAGGTGCCCCCAGCGGAGTCCCCCCTTACATCAGGTGTCCCCAGGCAGTCCCTCTTACACCAGGTGTCCCCAGGCAGCGGAGTCCCTCCTTACATCAGGTGTCCCCAGGCAGCGGAGTCCCTCCTTACACCAGGTGTCCCCAGGCAGCGGAGTCCCTCCTTATATCAGGTGTCGCCAGGCAGCGGAGTCCCTCCTTACATCAGGTGTCCCCAGGCAGCGGAGTCCCTCCTTACAATAGGTGTCCCCAGGCAGTGGAGTCCTTTCTTACATCAGGTGTCCCCAGGCAGCGGAGTCCCTCCTTACATCAGGTGTCCCCAGGCAGCGGAGTCCCTCCTTACAATAGGTGTCCCCAGGCAGTGGAGTCCCTTCTTACATCAGGTGTCCCCAGGCAGCGGAGTCCCTCCTTACATCAGGTGTCTCCAGGCAGTGGAGTCCTTTCTTACATCAGGTGTCCCCAGGCAGCGGAGTCCCTCCTTACATCAGGTGTCCCCAGGCAGCTGAGTCCCTCCTTACATCAGGTGTCTCCAGGCAGCGGAGTCCCTCCTTACATCAGGTGTCCCCAGGCAGTCCCTCTTACATCAGGTGTCCCCAGGCAGCAGAGTCCCTCCTTACATCAGGTGTCCCCAGGCAGCGTTGTCCCTCCTTACATCAGGTGTCCCCAGGCAGCAGAGTCCCTCCTTACATCAGGTGTCCCCAGGCAGCGGAGTCCCTCCTTACATCAGGTGTCCCCAGGCAGCAGAGTCCCTCTTAACATCAGGTGTCCCCAGGCAGTGGAGTCCCTTCTTACATCAGGTGTCCCCAGGCAGCGGAGTCCCTCCTTATAATAGGTGTCCCCAGGCAGTGGAGTCCCTTCTTACATCAGGTGTCCCCAGGCAGCTGAGTCCCTCCTTACAATAGGTGTCCCCAGGCAGCGGAGTCCCTCCTTACATCAGGTGTCCCCAGGCAGCGGAGTCCCTCCTTACATCAGGTGTCCCCAGGCAGCGTTGTCCCTCCTTACATCAGGTGTCCCCAGGCAGCGTTGTCCCTCCTTACATCAGGTGTCCCCAGGCAGTGGAGTCCCTCCTTACATCAGGTGTCCCCAGGCAGCGGAGTCCCTCCTTACATCAGGTGTCCCCAGGCAGCGGAGTCCCTCCTTACTTCAGGTGTCCCCAGGCAGTGGAGTCCCTCCTTACATCAGGTGTCCCCAGGCAGCGGAGTCCCTCCTTACATCAGGTGTCCCCAGGCAGCGGAGTTCCTCCTTACATCAGGTGTTCCCAGGCACCAGAGTCCCTCCTTACATCAGGTGTCCCAGGCAGCTGAGTCCCTCCTTACATCAGGTGTCCCCAGGCAGTGGAGTCCCTCCTTACATCAGGTGTCCCCAGGCAGCGGAGTCCCTCCTTACATCAGGTGTCCCCAGGCAGCGGAGTCCCTCCTTACATCAGGTGTTCCCAGACAGCAGAGTCCCTCCTTATATCAGGTGCCCCCAGTGGAGTCTCCCCTTACATCAGGTGTCCCCAGGCAGTCCCTCTTACACCAGGTGTCCCCAGGCAGCGGAGTCCCTCCTTACACCAGGTGTCCCCAGGCAGCGGAGTCCCTCCTTATATCAGGTGTCGCCAGGCAGCGGAGTCCCTCCTTACATCAGGTGTCCCCAGGCAGCGTTGTCCCTCCTTACATCAGGTGCCCCGAGCGGAGTCCCTCCTTAAATCAGGTGTCCCCAGGCAGCAGAGTCCCTCCTTACATCAGGTGCCCCCAGCGGAGTCCCCCCTTACATCAGGTGTCCCCAGGCAGTCCCTCTTACACCAGGTGTCCCCAGGCAGCGGAGTCCCTCCTTACATCAGGTGTCCCCAGGCAGCGGAGTCCCTCCTTACATCAGGTGTCCCCAGGCAGCGGAGTCCCTCTTTACATCAGGTGTCCCCAGGCAGCGGAGTCCCTCCTTACAATGGGTTCCCCAGGCAGCGTTGTTTCTCCTTACATCAGGTGCCCCCCAGAGGAGTCCCTCCTTACAATAGGTGTTTCCAGGCAGCTGAGTCCCTCCTTACATCAGGTGTCCCCAGGCAGCGGAGTCCCTCCTTACATCAGGTGTCCGCAGGCAGCGGAGTCCCTCCTTACATCAGGTGTTGCCAGGCAGCGGAGTTCCTCCTTACAATAGGTGTCCCCAGGCAGCGGAGTCCCTGCTTACATCAGGTGTCCCCAGGCAGTGGAGTACCTCCTTACATCAGGTGTCCCCAGGCAGCGGAGTCCCTCCTTACATCAGGTGTCCCCAGGCAGTGGAGTCCCTCCTTACATCAGGTGTCCGCAGGCAGCGGAGTCCCTCCTTACATCAGGTGTTGCCAGGCAGCGGAGTTCCTCCTTACATCAGGTGTCCCCAGGCAGTGGAGTCCCTCCTTACATCAGGTGTCCCCAGGCAGCGGAGTCCCTCCTTACAATAGGTGTTCCCAGGCAGCGGAGTCCCTCCTTACATCAGGTGTCCCCAGGCAGCGGAGTCCCTCCTTACATCAGGTGTCCCCAGGCAGTGGAGTCCCTCCTTACATCAGGTGTCCGCAGGCAGCGGAGTCCCTCCTTACATCAGGTGTTGCCAGGCAGCGGAGTTCCTCCTTACATCAGGTGTCCCCAGGCAGTGGAGTCCCTCCTTACATCAGGTGTCCCCAGGCAGCGGAGTCCCTCCTTACAATAGGTGTTCCCAGGCAGCGGAGTCCCTCCTTACATCAGGTGTCCCCAGGCAGCGGAGTCCCTCCTTACATCAGGTGTCCCCAGGCAGTGGAGTCCCTCCTTACATCAGGTGCCCCCAGCGGAGTCCCTCCTTACATCAGGTGTCCTCAGTGGAGTCCCTTGGCTCTGCCTCTTGTCAGCAGCAGGCCATGGGGTGGGGGGTTGATGGCAGCTCCATTTGCAGATCTCTTTCCCCGTGTGTTCAGTGGAGAGGGGAGGGGCCTCCGATCCGTGCAGCTAACCGGTGTTCTGCCGAGAAAGTTCCGCTCGGCGGATTAGTTCCCCCTCTACTGCGCATGCGCAGTAGAAGCCGGCGGAAATAGCCGAAGCGGAACAGCTGAAAATCAGCTGTACACGGCGCCTGTAAGAGGGCCCCTCGCGGTCTCGCTTCGCTCGCCACGCTTCGGGCACGGCCTCGCTGCGCTCGGCACTTTTAGATTCCCCCTCTAGGTCCACTTGGATAGAGGGGAAGGAACCTGGACCCAGAGCGCAGGCGCCGTGTACAGCTGATCGAAGCGTTTGAGCTTCGGCTATCTCCGGCGGCCGACAGTAGTACGTACTGCGCAGGCGCTGCGCCTGCGCAGTATAGGGGGGGAACCTATCCGCCGAAGGAACTTATTCGGCAAGACACCGGCTTCAGTGTAAAAGTGAATTGTCTTCACAAGAGAAGCTGATTGGCTGCACGGAACGGAGGCCCCTCCCCTCTCCACTGAACACACGGGGAAAGAGATCTCGCCGCAGCGGCCATATTCTCGGAGCCAGAAGCTGCTTTCGGTGCCGATTCCCGGGACAAAAGCAAAATCCTGGGATTTTGATCGGGACAGCCTCAGATCGGGACGAGGGTCCAAAAATCGGGATTGTCCCTGGAAAAATCGAGACTGTTGGCAAGTATGCACTCACAGCTCGGGGCCACCAGAGAGGGGGCCTTTGTCTGGGCCTGCCCTGAGCTCTGCCTCTGGCTGTGCCACAACAATGATGATGCCACTGACTGAATTGAATTCTGAAATGCTTGAACTGTTTGAGTCACACACAGACATTCGGGCTGCAAGAGGAGGGAGGACTAACACCACACCACACAATTTCAGAATTTCCACTCCCAGCATGAATGAACACATCATGACTGTTGCTGCGGTGCAGTGATTGCACCACACGGTCCACCCGAGCCTCCGCCCACCATCCATCATCAGCCTGGGAATTTCCTGTCCCTGCAGTGGGCACACTGAGTCCCTGTCCCTCCGAGTCCCGACCGTCGGTCCGGTCCAAGTCCACGCTGCACCTGCCCGAGTCCCACGGCCACACGCGCCAGCTCTGTCCACGCCACCACGTCCACGAGGCTCCTCCGTCTGCCCGCTCGGCTCCTGCCTTTTGGCTGGTGGCAGTGTGGCAGGAAAAATGTGATGACATCATTGCGCGGCGGATGGGCTGGGCAGAGGCAGCAGGAATCAGACTCGTGGGACGACTCGGCTCAGGATCGGATCTTCTTGGGGATTTCCGGAATTGCACATGCGCAGTTCCGACCCGAGCCGGTCGCCACCATTTTTACTAGCACTTTTCTCCTGGTACGGGCTTTTACAGTAGGCTTGTCACCTGTCCAGGATTCACCCGGACAGTCCGGGTTTTGAATCATGTGTCCGGGTTTCAGGAGGACTGAAATCCGGACATATTATTCAGACCGGGCAGTGGCTTCCCATTCCCCAAATAACCAAGGTAGTCACGTGCAAATCTGTTGCCGTCCGGGAGCTGCGGGCGGCTGTCTGGGGGCAGGTTTTACATCACTGGGGTGCAGGGTGATAATTTCGGCAAGACCAATTTGGCCACACCCACTGTTTGTTGCAGCACGCTATGCGCACCACAGTACTGCTCTCCTCAGGGCACCCAAAGGTGTCCAGGCCGCTAAAGTGTTCGCGTTTGGCTTGAAAAAAAGGTGCCAACCCTATTTTACGGGCAGGAGACAAGTGCCCTGTTTTTAGGGGCTGCCCGTAAATCTGTGGGTGGTCACCAACAGAAAAAAGAAACATAAAGAGATCTGACACACTGACCGCCCTGCATAGCACTGATATCAGTAATAACATGTGTAGCAGGACTCCGATGTGTGATATAATGGGGGGGGGGCTGAGTGTGTCCTGTGTGATATAATGGAGGGGGGCTGATTGTGTACTGTGTGATATAATGGGGGGGCTGAGTGTGTACTGTGTGATATAAGGGGGGGGGGGCTGAGTGTGTACTGTGTGATATAAGGGGGGGGGGGCTGAGTGTGTACTGTGTGATATAATGGGGAGGGGGAGTGTGTACTGTGTGATATAATGGGGGGGGGGGGTGAGTGTGTACTGTGTGATATAATGGGGGGGGGGCTGAGTGTGTACTGTGTGAGTGTGTACTGTGTGATATAATGGAGGGGGGCTGAGTGTGTACTGTGTGATATAATGGGGGGTGAGTGTGTACTGTGTGATATAATGGGGGGGGGTGACTGTGTACTGTGTGACATAATGGGGGGGTGGTGAGTGTGTACTGTGTGATATAATGGGGGGGGTGAGTGTGTACTGTGTGATATAATGGGGGGGGGGTGAGTGTGTACTGTGTGATATAATGGAGGGGGGCTGAGTGTGTACTGTGTGATATAATGGAGGGGGGCTGAGTGTGTACTGTGTGATATAATGGAGGGGGGCTGAGTGTGTACTGTGTGATATAATGGGGGGGCTTAGTGTGTACTGTGTGATATAATGGAGGGGGCTGAGTTTGTACTGTGTGATATAATGGGGGGGTGAGTGTGTACTGTGTGATATAATGGGGGGGGGGGTGAGTGTTTACTGTGTGATATAATGGGGGGGGGGGGGTGAGTGTGTACTGTGTGATATAATGGGGGGGGGGGTGAGTGTGTACTGTGTGATATAATGGGGGGGGTGAGTGTGTACTGTGTGATATAATGGAGGGGGGCTGAGTGTGTACTGTGTGATATAATGGAGGGGGGCTGAGTGTGTACTGTGTGATATAATGGGGGGGCTGAGTGTGTATTGTGTGATATAATGGAGGGGGGCTGAGTTTGTACTGTGTGATATAATGGGGGGGGGGTGAGTGTGTACTGTGTGATATAATGGGGGGTGAGTGTGTACTGTGTGATATAATGGGGGGGGGGGGTGAGTGTGTACTGTGTGATATAATGGGGGGGGGTGAGTGTGTACTGTGTGATATAATGGGGGGGGGGGGGGGTGAGTGTGTACTGTGTGATATAATGGAGGGGGCTGAGTGTGTACTGTGTGATATAATGGGGGGGTGAGTGTGTATTGTGTGATATAATGGAGGGGGGCTGAGTTTGTACTGTGTGATATAATGGGGGGGTGAGTGTGTAGTGTGTAATATAATGGGGGGGGGTGAGTGTGTACTGTGTGATATAATGGGGGGGGGGTGAGTGTGTACTGTGTGATATAATGGGGGGGTGAGTGTGTATTGTGTGATATAATGGAGGGGGGCTGAATGTGTACTGTGTGATAAAATGGGGGGGGGGCTGAGTGTGTACTGTGTGATATAATGGGGGGGGGGGTGAATGTGTACTGTGTGATATAATGGAGGGGGGGTGAGTGTGTACTGTGTGATATAATGGGGGGGGGGGGTGAGTGTGTACTGTGTGATATAATGGAGGGGGGCTGAGTGTGTACTGTGTGATTAATAGGGGGGTGAGTGTGTATTGTGTGATATAATGGGGGGGGGGGTGTGAGTGTGTACTGTGTAATATAATGGAGGGGGGCTGAGTTTGTACTGTGTGATATAATGGGGGGGGGGTGAGTGTGTACTGTGTAATATAATGGGGGGGTGAGTGTGTACTGTGTGATATAATGGGGGGGGGGGTGAGTGTGTACTGTGTGATATAATGGGGGTGAGTGTGTATTGTGTGATATAATGGAGGGGGGCTGAATGTGTACTGTGTGATAAAATGGGGGGGGGGGGCTGAGTGTGTACTGTGTGATATAATAAGGGGGGGGGGTGAATGTGTACTGTGTGATATAATGGAGGGGGGGTGAGTGTGTACTGTGTGATATAATGGGGGGGGGGTGAGTGTGTACTGTGTGATATAATGGAGGGGGGCTGAGTGTGTACTGTGTGATTTAATAGGGGGGGTGAGTGTGTATTGTGTGATATAATGGGGGGGGGGGGTGAGTGTGTACTGTGTAATATAATGGAGGGGGGCTGAGTTTGTACTGTGTGATATAATGGGGGGGGGGTGAGTGTGTACTGTGTAATATAATGGGGGGGGGTGAGTGTGTACTGTGTGATATAATGGGGGGGGGGTGAGTGTGTACTGTGTGATATAATGGGGGGTGAGTGTGTATTGTGTGATATAATTGGGGGGGGGGCTCAGGGCCGTCTTTAACGCAGGGCAAAAGGGGCAGCTGCCCGGGCCCAGTCATTGTTGTGGGGCCCAAAGCTGCTGCCCATTGAGCCCACCACTGCCTGAAAATAGTTGATAAGTGGATTGGGGGGGCCCAAGGAAATGTTTCCCCAGGTCCGAGCAATATTAAAGATGGCTCTGCATCTATTGAGGGGTCAGCTGTCACTGGTGTCTCTGCCCCAAGGATTCCATCTCACTTCCTGTCGGCTTTCCCGTCACTTTCTCATTCTGTAGAATTGGTCGCCAAGACATACAGAGAAGGTGGATCGATCCGGCGGGGGACTCGGCTATACAAACCCTTCCCTATTGTATCCAAATGTGAAATCTCTCCGCTTCCTCTCTAGGAACTCATTAATAGAGATGTAGGCGCTTCCTTTTTATAAATCCTCTTTGCAATGGCAGGAACCAGAGCCACCTGCAGACCGTAAATATGGGCTACACAATGAAAGACGTATCGAGTATATAAAACATCTCTGATATAAAGTCTACAAAATGAACACACTGATCTTATAATACACACAATCACTTTATAATCTTATTTTATAATAACATAACAGGATTTTTTTTTTCTAAATTTTTTAACTCTTTAATATATTGTAAACACACATCATAAAGAACGATGAATAAATGGTGTATTCCGTGCTGTTCATACTCATCACTATGAGATTCCTTATCTTTATTCTGAAAAAAAAAAAAAAAAAGGGGTTGCTCCTGCTGCTCTCTATCTCCCCCTTCTGTCCATGTCCCCAATGCAGTTGGGGATTTTGTAAAGCAGTGGTGGCAGTTCTGCACATGCTCAGTTCTCAGAGAGTTTCTATGCTGAGCATTTCCTCCCTATCACATCTGAGTAGCCCATGTGACTATAGAGCAGTGGCGGCCCATCCATACGGGGCGCAGGGGCACGCCCCCCCTAATCCATGCGCCTGTCACCTCGTCTACATGCAGGGTGCCGGACACATGGATTTAAACAGGTTTTTTTTTTTTGAAGCACGTGATTGGAGCCTGAGGCTCTGATTGGCCTCAAAAAAGGGGTGGGCTCAGGCAGCAGAGCACTACACCCTGAGCCCACCCAGTTGTGTGACAATAGCAAAAATATATTCGCTATTGTCTTCCTGATTCTCCGCCTGAATCAGGAAGCGGTTCCTGTGCTGAGGCCCGATTGGCCAGGGAGTCTCAGAACACACTTTCTGTTTAGCCAGGAGGAGAAACAACAGCCCAGGCCTTCCCCCTGCCTTCAGTCCTAAGTTAAGGTTAGTCCGTCTAAAGCCAGGGGGGGGTAAGACTGCCGCCTTCCCGACTGTCTCCACCGGGGGGGGGGGGGGATTTGCTGTTAATTTGCCCCCGCCACCCGAAATATTTTGCACTGCTATAGAGTCACACATGTGGGCAAATACTAGAGCTGCACGATTCTGGCCAAAATGAGAATCACAATTTATTTCGCTTAGAATAAAGATCGCGATTCTCGCTGTGTAAAATCTTTCACATTATACAAAAAAAATTGGGCTAACTTTACTGGTTAGTTTTTTTTAATCCATTAAAAAGTGTAATTTTTTCCCAAAGAATTGCATTTGAATGACCGCTGCGCGAATATAGTGTGACATAAAATATTGCAACAACCACCATTTTATTCTCTAGGGTCTCTACTAAAAAAAAAAATATATATATATATATATATATATATATATATATATATATATATAATGTTTGGGGGTTCCAAGTAATTTTCTAGAAAAAAAAAAAAGATTCTAACTTGAAACCAACAAATGTCAGAAAAAGGTTTAGTGTTTAAGTGGTTAAACTTTCCTCATTTACACACAAAGTCTTTTCCATTGACAAATTGTTACAATGTTTATACTTAAGTTCCACTACTAAAGTATGTTTTGATTCTTGGCAGACTGCCCAAGTGTTTTTTTATCCTTTCTTTTGGCTGTCAGTTTTAGCAGAGCAGAGAGAATTCTCTGCATAGAAATACTTTATCAAGATCGCAATGGGGGAAAAAATCCCCGATAACGATTCTTAACGATTAATCGTGCAGCTCTAGCGTATACACAGTGGTAAATGAAAGCCCATGCCCTCCCTCCTCCTCCACGCCCACTAATATACTAACCACAAAGAGGGGTGGGATGTTACATGTAGATTGATGGAGGCTTCACCCCCCTCTTATTCTAAGACACAGGCTGGAGGGGGCGTGACAGAAATCCGCCCACACCATGTTCTTTCCACAAAGTAATAAAGATTTGATTTCAAATTTATTATTTGTATGACAATTTAACCACTTCCGTCCCGGAGGGTTTGGCTGCCCAATGCCCAGGCCATTTTTTGCGATTCAGCACTGCGTCGCTTTAACTGACAATTGCGCGGTCGTGCGACGTGGCTCCCAAACAAAATTGGGGTTCTTTCTTCCCCACAAATAGAGATTTCTTTTGGTGGCATTTGATCACCTCTGCGGTATTTTTTGTGCTATAAACAAAAAGAGCGACAATTTTAAAAAAAAAAGCTATATATTTTAATTTTTGCTATAATAAATATCCCGAAAAAATATATATAAACATTTTTTTTCCTCGGTTTAGGCCGATACGTATTCTTCTACATATTTTTGGTAAAAAAAAAAAAATCGCAATAAGCGTTTATTGATTCGTTTGCGCAAATGTTATAGCGTCTACACAATAGGGGATAGTTTTATGGCATTTTTTTTGATAATTTTGTTTTACTAGTAATGGCGGCGATCTGCGATTTTTATCGTGACTGCGACATTATGGCGGACACAGACACTTTTGGCACCATTTTCACATTTATACAGCAATTAGTGCTATAAAAATGCATTGATTACTGTGTAAATGTGACTGACAGTGAAGGGGTTAACCACTAGGGGGCAGTGAAGGGGTTAAGTGTGTCCTAGGGAGTGATTCTAACTGAAGGGGGGAGGGGGCTACGTGTGACACGACACTGATCACCGCTCCCGATTACAAGGAGATGTGATCAGTGTCCTGTCACTAGGCAGAACAGGGAAATGATTGTTTACATCAGCATTTCCGCATTCTTCCTCTCCGTGAGACGATCGCAGGACTCCCGGCGGACATCGAGTCCACGGGACCCGAGCATCGGCACCCGCGCTGTGCAGCTGGCACGCGCGCCTGCTATCCGCAACCCTGCGAGATCATGTACAGTAACATGATTTCGCGCATGGGCGCTAACCTGTCGCAGTAAAACTGTGTCAGACTGGGAGAGAGCCGGGTCATGTGACAGGCTGGGAGAGAGCTGGGTCATGTGACAGGCTGGGAGAGAGCCGGGTCATGTGACAGGCTGGGAGAGAGCCGGGTCATGTGACAGGCTGGGAGAGAGCCGGGTCATGTGACAGGCTGGGAGAGACCTGGGTCATGTGACAGGCTGGGAGAGAGCCGGGTCATGTGACAGGCTGGGAGAGAGCCGGGTCATGTGACAGGCGGGGAGAGAGCCGGGTCATGTGACAGGCGGGGAGAGAGCCGGGTCATGTGACAGGCAGGGAGAGAGCCGGGTCATGTGACAGGCGGGGAGAGAGCCGGGTCATGTGACAGGCGGGGAGAGAGCCGGGTCATGTGACAGACTGGGAGAGAGCCGGTTCATGTGACAGGCGAGGAGAGAGCCGGGTCATGTGACAGGCGAGGAGAGAGCCGGGTCATGTGACAGACTGGGAGAGAGCCGGGTTATGTGACAGGCTGGGAGAGAGCCGGGTCATGTGACAGGCTGGGAGAGAGCCGGGTCATGTGACAGGCTGGGAGAGAGCCGGGTCATGTGACAGGCTGGGAGAGAGCCGGGTCATGTGACAGGCTGGGACAGGCGGGAGAGAGCCGGGTCATGTGACAGGCGGGGAGAGAGCCGGGTCATGTGACAGGCTGGGAGAGAGCCGGGTCATGTGACAGGCTGGGAGAGAGCCGGGTCATGTGACAGGCTGGGAGAGAGCCGGGTCATGTGACAGGCGGGGAGAGAGCCGGGTCATGTGACAGGCTGGGAGAGAGCCGGGTCATGTGACAGGCTGGGACAGGCGGGAGAGAGCCGGGTCATGTGACAGGCGGGGAGAGAGCCGGGTCATGTGACAGGCGGGGAGAGAGCCGGGGTCATGTGACAGGCGGGGAGAGAGCCGGGTCATGTGACAGACTGGGAGAGAGCCGGGTCATGTGACAGACTGGGAGAGAGCCGGGTCATGTGACAGGCTGGGAGAGAGCCGGGTCATGTGACAGGCTGGGACAGGCGGGAGAGAGCCGGGTCATGTGACAGGCGGGGAGAGAGCCGGGTCATGTGACAGGCGGGGAGAGAGCCGGGGTCATGTGACAGGCGGGGAGAGAGCCGGGTCATGTGACAGACTGGGAGAGAGCCGGGTCATGTGACAGACTGGGAGAGAGCCGGGTCATGTGACAGGCTGGGAGAGAGCCGGGTCATGTGACAGGCTGGGAGAGAGCCGGGTCATGTGACAGGCTGGGAGAGAGCCGGGTCATGTGACAGGCTGGGAGAGAGCCGGGTCATGTGACAGGCGGGGAGAGAGCCGGGTCATGTGACAGGCGGGGAGAGAGCCGGGGTCATGTGACAGGCGGGGAGAGAGCCGGGTCATGTGACAGACTGGGAGAGAGCCGGGTCATGTGACAGACTGGGAGAGAGCCGGGTCATGTGACAGGCTGGGAGAGAGCCGGGTCATGTGACAGGCTGGGAGAGAGCCGGGTCATGTGACAGACTGGGAGAGAGCCGGGTCATGTGACAGACTGGGAGAGAGCCGGGTCATGTGACAGGCTGGGAGAGAGCCGGGTCATGCGACAGGCTAGGAGAGAGCCGGGTCATGCGACAGACTGGGAGAGAGCCGGGTCATGTGACAGGCGGGGAGAGAGCCGGGTCATGTGACAGGCTGGGAGAGAGCCGGGTCATGTGACAGACTGGGAGAGAGCCGGGTCATGTGACAGGCTGGGAGAGAGCCGGGTCATGTGACAGGCTGGGAGAGAGCCGGGTCATGCGACAGGCTAGGAGAGAGCCGGGTCATGTGACAGGCTGGGAGAGAGCCGGGTCATGTGACAGACTGGGAGAGAGCCGGGTCATGTGACAGGCTGGGAGAGAGCCGGGTCATGTGACAGACTGGGAGAGAGCCGGGTCATGTGACAGGCTGGGAGAGAGCCGGGTCATGTGACAGGCTGGGAGAGAGCCGGGTCATGTGACAGGCTGGGAGAGAGCCGGGTCATGTGACAAGCTGGGAGAGAGCCGGGGTCATGTGACAGGCGGGGAGAGAGCCGGGTCATGTGACAGGCTGGGAGAGAGCCGGGTCATGTGACAGGCTGGGAGAGAGCCGGGTCATCATGTGACAGGCGGGGAGAGAGCCGGGTCATCTGACAGACTGGGAGAGAGCCGGGTCATCTGACAGGCTGGGAGAGAGCCGGGTCATGTGACAGGCTGGGAGAGAGCCGGGTCATGTGACAGGCTGGGAGAGAGCCGGGTCATGTGACAGGCTGGGAGAGAGCCGGGTCATGTGACAGTTGGATATCCATTAGAAAAAAGGTACGTAGACTTTTTTTTTAAATTAAAATAATTACAGAGCCGTCATCCCCACACAGAAATAGAAGGGAGGATGGAAATGAACCACCTCAGTACCGGCCAATTCTGACACTTCTCTTCTTCATGTAAAATTACTTACAACCCCCAAACATTGTATTATTTTTAGAGAATAAAATGGTGGGTGTTGCAATTTTTGTATGTCACATGGTATTTGCAACAGTAGTAAGAAGAGCCGGCAAAAGTGTAATCCTTGAAGTGTTGTTTATTGGTACATCAGAGTGACAATAAAACTGACGCGTTTCGCCAATAGCCTAAGTCGTAGCTAGTCTTAAACAGATATAGACATACAAATATGCAAACTCCACCTCTACATAAATGGCTGGTTGGTGTCACAGAAAATGAACATATTTAATCGATATCACCGATTATCCAAGTGGTTGGTGACTACACCTGTTTTTAGCCAGCATGAGAAGGGGGAGGGGAAAGGAAGACAGTAGAAAAAGTTATTTTGTTGAGCCAAAAAGAAATGTGTAGAAAAAATGCTACATGAGATATTAGGACCTCATTACTCCGAGGGGGAAATATATTCCTTAGAAGAAGGTGGAAATGCAGACTTCATGTTCAAGTAAAACACTTTGTGGTAGCGACACAGTGTGAAGTCAAGATTAATGGCAGGATCAAAAAAGGAGGGATGCAATTTATGGCAGGATCAAAAAAAATTATAGATAACATTTTTTGGCAGGAGGAAGAATAGAAAACAGAAAACAAGCACAGAAGGAACCTACTGGGACAAAAGGGCAAATACTGAAGCAGGTGAGAATACAACTGAAGCAAGGATCGGATGTCATATGAGAAATAGATTCACATTCTATCTGTGGTTCATGCCTGCGGGGTGTCGTGTCCCCAACAGGAAAATCCACTTCATTTCCTGTTCCAGTAGCCTTCTGTGTCTGTCTCCTCCACGTACCGACATTTAGATTTTTGTGAACTGCAGAGAAGGAGAAGGACTCCGTGTTCCCATCATGTATAAATATGAAGTGTTTTGATACATTGTATATCCTTCTCTCATCACTATATGCTGCTCCCTTCCAATGATCACTAATCCTCATGTGGAGGGTCTGGTGGTCCCTCCTACATATTGTCATTTACAGACATCACATTCTATCACATAGAATACATACTGAGTACTACAATGTAAAATATCCTTACTAGGAAATACCTGATTACCTGGTACCTGGTACGAGGTGATAGACTTGTAATTCTTGTTATGTTTCTTACAATACCTACAAGTATTTAAACCACAACTATACGAGCCCTTAGTACTGAGCCACGTTTTATACGAGCCATTAGTACTGAGCCACATTTTATACGAGCCCTTAGTACTGAGCCACGTTTTATACGAGCCCTTAGTACTGAGCCACGTTTTATACGAGCCCTTAGTACTGAGCCACGTTTTATACGAGCCATTAGTACTGAGCCACATTTTATATGAGCCATTAGTACTGAGCCACGTTTTATACGAGCCCTTAGTACTGAGCCACATTTTATACGAGCCCTTAGTACTGAATCACGTTTTATATGAGCCCTTAGTACTGAGCCACGTTTTATACGAGCCCTTAGTACTGAGCCACGTTTTATACGAGCCCTTAGTACTGAATCATGTTTTATACGAGCCATTAGTACTGAGCCACGTTTTATACGAGCCATTAGTACTGAGCCATATTTTATACGAGCCATTAGTACTGAGCCACGTTTTATACGAGCCATTAGTACTGAGCCATGTTTTATACGAGCCCTTAGTACTGAGCCACATTTTATACGAGCCCTTAGTACTGAATCACGTTTTATATGAGCCCTTAGTACTGAGCCACGATTTATACGAGCCCTTAGTACTGAGCCACGTTTTATACGAGCCCTTAGTACTGAATCACGTTTTATACGAGCCATTAGTACTGAGCCACGTTTTATACGAGCCATTAGTACTGAGCCATATTTTATACGAGCCATTAGTACTGAGCCACGTTTTATACGAGCCATTAGTACTGAGCCACGTTTTATACGAGCCATTAGTACTGAGCCACGTTTTATACGAGCCATTAGTACTGAGCCAAGTTTTATACGAGCCATGAGTACTGAGCCACGTTTTATATGAGCCATGAGTACTGAGCCACGTTTTGGGAATAGTGGTGGTCTGATGTAGACTGGCTGACAAAGAGTTACCTAAAGTTGGGGCACAACGACAAGAGAAACAACACCCTTTGGAAAGCACATCTATTAGGTCCTCGTCACCATAGAGAATGGGAAGATGTTTATTGACAATCTGTTTGATCTGATTGAACTCTCTGGAAAAAGTGGTGACAAAGGTGAGGGAACTCCTGTCCTTGTTCTTTTGATTTTTATGTTGTGTACATTTTAACCACTTGGCGTCCACGCTATAGCCAAATCACGGCCACGGCGCGGACCTGAATTCCCGGGAGGCCGTCAATAGATGTCCTCCCCTTTGCACGCTCCCTGCAGGGCGCACGCGGCGCATGCTGTGATCACCCAGTCACTGAGACTCGGGTGATCACAGATCCCGGCCCCTTACCACGTGATCAGCTGTCAGCCAATGACAGCAGATCATGTGACGTAAACAAAAGCTCGGTAATCGTTTTTTAACACATATCGCCGGCTTATGTGCGAGGGACATCGGTCCCGATGAGGAATGACCGGCTGTGTTCTGGAACACACACAGGTCCCAGAAGATGCGCCCCATTCCCCAGAAGACAACGTGAGGAGGAGAAGAATGAACCGTGGAATAGGAAGTGGCGGATTAGGACGATCTGCCTAGCAAAAGCCATTTCTGGTAAGTAAAAAAACTTTTTTTTTTTTTCACATTTTTAGGAGCCTTTTTATGTAATTTTTTTTTTTTTTAGGGTGGACCTCCGCTTTAACGTCTAAAGTAACCCACAAAAAATGCTCTGCCCATTGTACTTCATTTATATACTTTAGGATTGATGCTTTTATATAGCCCGGCAGTCTTGTCACTAAGATCCCTTTCACACGAGGAGCTTTACAGGCGCTACAGCGCTAAAAATAGCGCCTGTAAAAAGCCACTCCTGTCTCTCCAGTGGGATATCCCGAGGGCTCTCACACTGGAGCGGTGCGCTAAAAGGACGCTAAAAAAACTCCTGCTATTGGCATCTTTGGAGCGGTGAAGGAGCGGTGTGTACACACCGCTCCTAAACCGCTCCTGCCCATTGGAATCAATAGGGTAGCGCGGCTATACCGCCGGCATAGCGCTGCCGCAGCAGCGCTTTGCGGTGGTTTTAACCCTTTCTCGCCCGCTAGCTGGGGGGTAAAAGCGCCCCGCTAGCGGCCGAATAGCAAAGCAAAATTGACGGTAAAGCACCACTAAAAATAGCGGCGCTTTACCGCCCACGCACACACCGCCCCAGTGTGAAAGGGGCCTAAAGGTTGCAAATACCGGTCTACACATTCACCTCATCTCTCTAGGAGTGAACCCTCTCTAGTAGGGTTGTCCCGATACCGATACTAGTATCAGTATCGGCACCGATACCAAGCATTTGCCCGAGTACTTGTACTCAGGCAAATGCTCCTGATGCTTCACCCGATACCTGGACAGTCAGCAGTGATCGGCGCGTGAGGGAGTTACAAGCTTCTATACAGCGGTGATCGGTGCTTGTAACTCCTCCACACACGATCACCGATGACTGTCACCGCATCCTCCTCCAGCCCCCCTCCGTTCTGCTGTCCCCCTCCTTTCTTCCTCCGTGTCCCCCTCCGTTCTGCTGTCCCCCTCCTTTCTTCCTCCGTGTCCCCCTCCGTTCTGCTGTCCCCCTCCTTTCTTCCTCCATGCCCCCTCCGTTCTGCTGTCCCCCTCCTTTCTTCCTCCGTGTCCCCCTCCGTTCTGCTGTCCCCCTCCTTTCTTCCTCCATGCCCCCTCCGTTCTGCTGTCCCCCTCCTTTCTTCCTCCGTGTCCCCCTCCGTTCTGCTGTCCCCCTCCTTTCTTCCTCCGTGTCCCCCTCCGTTCTGCTGTCCCCCTCCTTTCTTCCTCCGTGTCCCCCTCCGTTCTGCTGTCCCCCTCCTTTCTTCCTCCATGTCCCCCTCCGTTCTGCTGTCCCTGTCCTCCTCCTTCCTTTGCTGTATGGACAGAGTCAGTGATCACTGACTGTCCATTCACATAACTGAAACATTGTAACCTCCTGTGATTACAATGTCTCAGATTATGAATGGAGAGGAGCCGCTGTCTTCTCTCCATTCATTTTCAGTGAAAAAAGGAGGGACTGGGGAATCTCTATCCTCCGTCTCTTTCTCTGTCTCAAGGGGGAGATTTCAGGGGTCTATTAAGACCCCTGATATCTCACAAAGCCCCCCAACAGGGCTGATTAAAAAAAAAAAAAAAAAAGTATTGCAATAAATAATAAAAAAAAAAATAATAAAAATTAAAATAAAAAACACACAGACACCATCCACCCCCTCCCTCCCTAAAAAAAGAAAAAAAAGAAAGCATTAAAAGAAAAAAAAAATGTAAAAAAACCCCCAAAAAACACTGTCACGTGACATTAAAAAAAAAGTATCGGTAATCGGTATCGGTGAGTACTTGAAAAGAAGTATCGGTACTTGTACTCAGTCTTAAAAAAGTGGTATTGGGACAACCGTACTCTCTAGTATAGATTTAGCCCTGAGATTTTGAAAATCAAAGTTGGTCAGAGACTCCATGCAGTGGAGCTGCACAATTAATCGTCAAGAATCGTTATCGCTATTTCTTCCCCGTTGCGATCTTGAAAAAAGTGTTTCACAATTCTTTCTATGCAAAGAATTCTCTCTGCTCTTCTGAAGCCACAGCCCTCAAAAGAAAGGAAGAAAAAACTGGGCAGTCTGCCAAGAATCAGAACATTCTTTATCAGTAGAACTGAACTAGAAACATTGTGACCCCAATCCCAAATTGTTACAATGTTTCTAGTTCAGTTCCACTGATAAAGAAACATTGTAACAATTTGTCAATGGAAAAGACTTTGTGTGTAAATGAGGAAAGTTTAACCACTTAAACACTAAACCTTTTTCTGACATTTGTTGGTTTCATGTTAAAGCGGAGTTCCACACAAAAATGGAACTTCCGCTTTTCGGAACCCTCCCCCCCTCCGGTGTCACATTTGGCACCTTTCAGGGGGGTGCAGATACCTGTCTAAGACAGGTATTTGCACCCACTTCCGGCATAGACTCCCATGGGAGTCTATGCCTCTTCCTGTCCCGACCGCGCTGTCTGCTGGGAACACACAGCTCCGCGCTGTCTGCTGGGAACAGAGCGGGGACCACTAGGGACGCGCAGCGCGACTCGCGCATGCGCAGTAGGGAACCGGGAAGTGAAGCCGCAACGCTTCACTTCCTGATTCCCTTACCTAGGATGGCGGCGGCAGCTGCTGAGAACCGAAACATCGCTGGACCCTGGGACAGGTAAGTGGCCATGTATTAAAAGTCAGCAGCTGCAGTATTTGTAGCTGCTGGCTTTTAATATTTTTTTTTTTTGGCGGTGTGGGTGAACCCCCGCTTTAAAGTGGAGTCCACCCAAAAAAAAAAATTACATTAATGTCCATGAAATAAATTTAAAAAAAACATTTGGAGAATTTTTTTTTTTTTACTTACCGTTTTATGCCTGTTGCTATGCGGTCGCTCGAAATCTGCCTCTTTCAGCGCCTGGGCTCCTGACGTCACTTCCCTCGGCGCCTCCGCTCGCTACTGCTCCTGATGTGTGTCATCATTTCCCAGGAGTCAGTGGGCTGCGCCGAGGGCTAGGTTGCCATAACAACGCGGCGGCACTTCCAACGCCACTGCCCGTTGTTATGGCAACCTGTATACTTTACGGCGCACTACTGCGCATGCGTGAGAACGGGGAGGTGCATGCTGGTAGCTCCAAGAACTGTATGCTTGTGGGCTTCACATGCCCACAAGCAAGATGAAAACGGTCAGGAACGAATTTTATAACTTCATTATTTATATGAAACTGGACATCGGGGGATGAATTTAACAAAAGAAGTGAGTGTTACATTGCAATGTTATAAACTTATGAATTGTTTAAAAAAATATATATATTCATTGTTGTTCTCAGCTTTAAAATAATTTTTCTTTTGCTAGAAAATTACTTAGAACCCCCGAACATTATATATATATATTTTTTAGTAGAGACCCTAGAGAATAAAATGGTGGTAGCTGCAATATTTTAATGTCACACTGTATTTGCGCAGCGATTCTTTCAAATGCAATTTTTTGGGAAAAAATTACTTTAATGAATTAAAAAAAAAAAAACAACCAGTAAAGTGAGCCCATTTTTTATTTTTTTTGGATAATGTGAAAGATTTTACGTTGCGAGAATCGTGATCTTTTTATCTTAAGCAAAAAAAATCGTGATTCTGATTTTGGCCAGAATGGTGCAGCTCTACTATGCAGTCATGAACCTCCAGGGGGGCAGGCACAGGTGTATCAGTGGGAGTGGAAAAGAGTAGAAAATGGTAGAAAAGTCATCAAAATGAAAAGTGGGGCCAAAAGAAAGTGCTTTGGAAAGTAGAGGAACCTCAGAGGCGGTAAGTGGACTGTCCGATAAATGAACAACATTAATGACATTGCAGGTTGTCTGGTGATCTACCTGTCCTGGTATTACTTGTCCCGAGCTTTCCGCGGGTAACTTGTTCTGTTTGTCTTTGGAACCCGCAGGTCCCCCCCCCCCCCCCCCCCCTGTTTTCCTTTTCTGTCTCTGGAATCCTCCGGGGTCACAGGATTTGCACAGCATTTTTTTTCAAGCATTTTGCTTTTAGGCCATAAAGTTGAATTTTGGTCTCATGTGACCAGATCACCTTCTTCCACATGTTTGCTGTGTCCTCCACATGGCTTCTCACAAACTACAAACAGGACTTCTTATGACTTTCTTTCTCCAATGTCTTTCTTCTTGTCACTCTTCCATAAAGGGCAGATTTGTGGAGAACACGACTAATGCCGCGTACACACGGTCGTACTTTTCGTCTACAAAAGTCCAACAGACGCTGATGGACTAAAGCTGGCTGGTAATCCGATCGTGTGTGGGCTTCTCCGGACTTTCAACTGACTTTTTTAGCCTCAAATCCGACGTACTTTAGATTTGAAACATGCTTCAAAACTTTACTTCGTAACTACGACGGACCCCGAAATCCGCTCGTCTGTGTGCTAGTCCGACGGACAAAAAGCCACGCTAGGGCACCTATTGGCTACTGGCTATGAACTTCCTTATTTTAGTCCGGTGTACGTCATCACGTACGAATCCGACCGACTTTTGTGTGGTCGTGTGTAGGCAAGTCTGTTCGTTAGAAAGTAGGCCGCAAGTCCGCCGCAAGTCCACCGAAAGTCTGCCGGAAGTCTGTCGGACAGGCTGTCTGACTTTTGTAGACGAAAAGTACGACCGTGTGTACGCGGCATAATAGTTGTCCTGTGGACAGATTCTCCCACCTGAGCTGTGGATCTCTGCAGCTCCTCCAGAGTTACCATGGACCTCTTGGCTCTTCTCTGATGAATGCTCTCCTTGCTCGGCCGGTCAGTTTAGGTGGACGGCCGGTCAGTTTAGGTGGACGGCCGGTCAGTTTAGGTGGACGGCCATGTCTTGGTAGGTTTGCAGTTGTGCCATACTCTTTCCATTTTCCGATGATGGATTGAACAGAGCTCCGTGAGATGTTCAAAGCTTGGGAGATTTATTTATAACCTAACCCTGCTTTATACTTCTCCACAACTTTATCCCTGACCTGTCTGGTGTGTTCCTTGGCCTTCATGATGCTGTTTGTTCACTAAGGTTCTCTAACAAACCTCCGAGGGCTTCACAGAACAGCTGTAATTATACTGAGATTAAATGACACACAGGTCGACTCTATTTACTAATTAGGTGACTTCTGAAGGTAATTGGTTCCTCTAGATTTTAGTTATCAGAGTAAAGGGGGCGCCATACAAATGCCCCCCCCCCCCACACTTTTCACATATTTATTTGTATCATTTATCATTTTCCTTCCACTTCATAATTATGAGCCACTTTGTGTTGGTC
>JBBDGP010004909.1:0-37270 GCA_037952835.1 Lithobates septentrionalis
GAAGAGGTGCGGGAATGTTCGAAAATGTCATTTTCCTGCCATTAGATTGTCTTGTCCGTGCAACTCCTATGATTCATGTCACTTTTTTAAATAGTTTTTTTTTTTTTTCGGACCAAGCTGACCGAAGCAAGCTTTCCTTTACCAACATATTGGCCGCTGTATAAACTGCAGGTAGCATCAACTACATACAGTGTAAAGCACCCCGTGTGCCGGTGTTCTGTCGATTACTGCAGATGGTCAGATAATGCCTCCAACAATCTGCGCATGCGCCGTAGTGACGTCACGCCAGCTGACCTGCCAATCAGCTAATGTGACGTCCACACCGCGCATGCGCAGATCGCCGGAGGCATTATCTGACCATCCGCAGGAGTCGACAGAGCACCGTCCAATATCCACCACCATCCGCCTGTGATGCCATCGGTGAAGTCTCGCGCATGCGCAGAGAGAGCGAGGCAGAATCTGACGATCAGATTCTGCGTCTGCATTTTTGGTGATCGTCGGATAATGCCTACGCGCCGTTTTGACGTCGCGGCAGATCAGCTGGAGTGACGTCACTGCTACGCGTTCGCAGGTGGTCGGAGGCATTATCCGTCGATCTGCAGTAATGGACAGAACACCATCCGAAATCCACCATCTTCCGCCTGCGACGTCAGCGGTGAAGTCTCGCGCAGAGGGAGCGAGGCCTGAATTCTGCCTCAGACGACCTGAGCATGCCCAGTGTTGACGTCACGCCAGCGGCAAATTAGGTGGAGTGACGTGGCACTACTGCGCATGCACAGATCGTCGCAGGCATTGTCCGTCGATCTGCAGGAATGGACAGAACACCGGCAGCAGTACGAGGACTTCCCTGAACTTTTTTTTTTTTTTTTTTCTTTTAGCACAACGCTGAAAACCCTATATTCGGCCAATAATTTTCGGCAAGACGAAATTTCGGTGCGTCACTGTTAACAATGTCGGCTCATTATTTCTCTCCTGGTTCCTGAATTAAGGTGGAGTCTCTGGTTGAAGCTACATTGAAGCAATACGGTCGGATTGACTTCCTGGTGAACAACGGCGGCGGACAGTTCCCGTCTCCCACCGAAGCGATATCCGCCAAAGGATGGAATGCGGTGATAGAAACCAACCTGACCGGAACCTTCTACTGCTGCAAAGCCGGTATGTGGGGAGCACAGCAGCAGAGAGATGAGAGGTGTGCTTGGGGTGTTGGATGGCCTTTGCAACATCGCCCCCTGGTGACCCACAGGAGAACAGCATTCTAATCTCCATAGATGTCCTGTCATCCAGAGCACTTTTTGCGTTTCGGCACTGCGTCGCTTTAACTGACAATTGCGCGGTCGTGCGACGTGGCTCCCAAACAAAATTGACGTCTCTTTTTTTCCCCCACAAATAGAGCTTTCTTTTGGTGGTATTTGATCGCCTCTGCGGTTTTTATTTTTTGCGCTATAAACAAATAAAGAGCGACAATTTTGAAAAAAACGCATTATTTTTTACATTTTGCTATAATAAATATCCCTCAAAAATATATAAAAAAATTTTTTTTTCCTCCGTTTAGGCCGATCGTATTCTTCTACATATTTTTGGTAAAAAAAAATCGCAATAAGCGTTTATTGATTGATTTGCGTTTACAAAATAGGGGACAGTTTTATGGCATTTTTATTAATATTTTTTTTTTTTTTATTAGTAATGGCGGCGATCAGCGATTTTTATCGTGACTGCGACATTATGGCGGACACATCGGACGTTTTTGACCCATTTTTGGGACCATTGTCATTTATACAGCAATCAGTGCTATACAAATGCACTGATTCCTGTGTAAATGACACCGGCAGTGAAGGGGTTAACCACTAGGGGGCGGGGAGGGGTTAAGTATGTCTTGGGGAGTGATTCTAACTGTGGGGGGGGCGTGGCTACGTGTGACACAACACTGATTTCCGCTCACAGGGAGCAGAGATCAGGGACACTGTCACTAGGCAGAATGGGGAGATGCTTGTTTACATCAGCATCTCCCCGTTCTTCCTCTCCTTGAGGCGATCGCGGGTATCCCCTCGGGGATCGAGTCCGCGGGACCCGCGACCCGACTCACGGAGCTGCCGGCGCGCCTGCAATTAGCACGGCGGCAAGTTTAAAGGGACGTACGGGTACGCCCATTTGCCCAGCCGTGGGCAAAGAGACAAAGAGGAAGTAAAACCCATCAGGGTTTACTTCCTCTTTAAGAGAGGGTCACATTAATCGGGGAAAAAACACGGATACCATTCCATGGGGCACATATGCATTTTACTCCTTTTTCAGGAGCAGGTTAGAGCATTCTGCCAATTATAATTTTCCTTAGAAAATGCATAGCCTGGGGTTGGAGTAAAACTAATGCTGTGCCCCAGCTTCTGATTGGCTGTTGCTGCTGTCAGTCATAAGCTAGGGGACGGGACAAGTGCTGCATTGTGGGGATACAGTGGGGATTGGAAAAAATTCAGTAGAATTTCCCCCCCCCCCCCAAAAAAAAACCCACATACCACACCCTTGGAGTCTGGTATGGATCTTAAGGGGGTACACCATTAAAAGAAAAAATGCTTTGGTCCCCCCATGAAATCCATGCCAGACCCCTTGGGTCTAAAATAGGGTTTTATAGAGGACCTCGTGTAAGAAAAGAAAGTGTTGGGGTCCCTCTAAAAATCTATACCAGGCCCTTAGCCTGAGCATGCAACCTAGCTAGGAGAGTGGGGGGTGAGGGGCGCTTTTTATTAAGCCACAAGCCCACAACATGCAGGGTACCTTGCCAGGGGGGATTCCTGGCCATGTGCGTGAATGGGGCAATAACTTAACTGGTTGTTAACCACTTCACGCCCGCGCTATATCCGAAAGGCAGCTGCAGTTCGGGAATTCCCATGCCGTTTTTATCAATAAACTTTTATGTGTATTGTCGGACCGGCGATTCATTAATAGCCGCGAGTAGTTTTAAATGACTTTTTTTTTCCTTTGAAATGTCATTTTGCTGTCAGACACGGGAAACATGCGCCCCTTTACAGGCATACTATAGACACCCCCCAGGTACGAAATTTAAAGGGATATTACACTTTTATTGTTTGACTTTAAGCATCATTAAAATCACTGCTCCCGAAAAAACGGCCGTTTTTAAATCATTTATGTTTGCATTGATCCATGTCCCCTGGGGCAGGACCTGGGTCCCCAAACACTTTTTATGACAATACCATGCAAATTAGCCTTTAAAATTAGCACTTTTGATTATTCATGTTCGTGTCCCATAGACATTAACGGTGTTCGAACAAATTTTTTGCCTGTTCGCAAGTTCTGGTGCGAACCGAACAGGGGGGGTGTTCAGCTCATCCCTAGTGCTCATCAGCGCACATCAATGAAGGAGAAAAATTACCTGTTTGGAAATTTTTTTAACAAACTATGAAAACTGTTTTTTTTTTTATTTTTTTCAAACTTTTTTTTTTTTATTTGTTTAGCAAAAACTCCAGTGGGATTTACCCCCTTCCTAATTAGAGCACTTTTTGAGATTCGGCACTGCGTCGCTTTTACTGACAATTGCCCGGCCGTGCGACGTTACACCAAAACAAAATTGATGTCCTTTTTTTCCCCCACAAATGGAGCTTTCTTTTGGTGGTATTTGATCACCTCCCTTTTTTTTTTTTTTTTTTTTTTTTCATATTTGATATGGTTTTGGTAAATCCCAAAGGTAAATCGCACATGAAAATTTTGTATAACGTATGGCCAACCTTAGTCTCCACCAGAAGCCCATGTGACAGGGTGACAACACAGGAACACATTTGGGAGACAGGAACAGAGCGTTGTCACCCTATAGCAGGAAGTGCCTGAAAAAGGATGCTCATGGCAGGATCACCAGGGATTATGTTAGAAAACCCTGCATATTTAAAAAAAGATTAAAAATGACTTTTGAAAAGATGCTTTTAAAGCTTCTTTTGAGATTTTAGTGATGGGGCTTACATTTTACTTTAATAATTACCGACATTTGTCCCTGTGCAGTGTACAATGCCTGGATGAGGGAACATGGCGGAGCCATTGTGAATATTGTGGCAGACATGTGGAAGGGCTTTCCTGGAATGTCGTAAGTGTACATTTTCTCTGAATATTATACACCATCCCATAAATCTGTATACCACCCCTCCTACAGTATATCCTGCTTGAAGGTGCAGTCACTCGCTTTGCTTGTTTTGGTTTAATATAAGAGATTTTTTTGGGGTGATTTTATGTGCTTGGGGATTTTTACTATGTACAAATTTACCTTTTTTTTTTTTTTTCACATGGGGGACAAAGTATCCCTGTGCTCAAATCCCAATAGCTTGTACCGTATATACTCGAGTATAAGCCGACCCGAATATAAGCCGAGGCACCTAATTTTACCACAAAAAACTGGGAAAACTTATTGACTCGAGTATAAGCCTAGGGTGAGAAATGGACAGCTACTGTAAGTGGAAAAGAGGGTCAACAATGCCCATTTGCAGCCTCCCTGTGCCCATTTGCAGCCATAGGTCCCCCGATCTTCAAACTTGGTAGTTAAGGGTTCCTAGATGCCCCCTAGCTGCAGCCAAAATTTGGGGACTCTGGACCCAAAGGGTCCCGAAATGACATTGCTGCAGATGGACAGAGTTGACCGAATGTGGGGCCCCGTATCTCAGGGCCACTAGGTACTAGGAACCCCAAATTTGGTGTGCAAACCCAGTGGAAATAGCGCTACAACATAGCCAAAGCGGTCGTTCCTAGAACCAAGTGGCCCCGAGATACGGGGCCCCAAAGTCGGTTCGGAAAATGTCAAGCACTTTTCTGCAGAAGAGAATGACATTTTCCAAACCAATTTTGGGGCCCCGTATCTTGGGGTCACTTGATGCTAGGAACCCCAGCTTTGGGTATGTTATAGTTCTAGTTCCACTGGGTGTGTACACCAAATGTGGGATTCCTAGCACCAAGTGGCCCCGAGATACAGAGCCCCAAATTTGGTTCGGAAAATGTAATTTCTGCTGCAGAAAAGTGCTTGACTCGAGTATAAGCCGACGGGGGCACTTTCAGCAAAAAAAAAAATGTGCTGAAAAACTCGGCTTATACTCGAGTATATACGGTATATGTATTTGAACTATCTAGGTGTGACCACGCAGTTGGCCAGCTTTAGCATGTATTTCAATATATGTGAACTAAAACATCCCTGTTTTTCATTGCATAGTTTGCTGTGAAGGGTGTAGCAGTGTGCAAAGGGTCCATCCAGAATTTGTAGGTTCTGTTTAACCACTTAACAACCGGCCCATAGCCAAATGAAGGCTACAGGGCGGTTGCTTAACTCTGGGAGGGCGTACAGTGATGTCCTCCCAGAATTCCGCTCTCGCGCGCCCCCTGGGGATGCACCCGAGAGCATCCGTGACCGGTAAATGGCCGCTAATCGCGGCCATTTACCATGTGTTCGCTCTGTCAAATGACGGAGCGATCACATGTAAACAAACCGGCGTCATGACATGAGGTTCCTCTCCTCCCCTCTGTGTACCGATTGGTACACAGAGGGAAACGAGGAACGAAGCGGCGCAATAGAGGAGAACGAGGAACGAAGCGGCGCAATAGAGCCCCATAACAGAACGCTGGATAGACTTAGTGCGCTTTTTTTTTTTTTTTTTTTTTAATTTTGGTTCGGGCTTCCCCTGTGGGGTAATCCCATGCTGTTTTTATCAATAAACTTTTATGTTGTTATGTGTGTATTGCTGGACCTACAATTCATTATAGCCAGCGCTAGCGCTAGTACTTTTAAATGACTTTTTTCCTTTTAGAAATGTCATTTTGCACTCGGACTGTTCTAAACACGGGAAACATGCGTCACTTTACAGGCATACTATAGACACCCCTTGTCAGGTCACCTTGAGGCTAGGTGACAGATGCAAACCGTTGGGATCAGGAGTGCACCGCAAGGCAGTGGACCCTACGGCTGACTGCTGCGAATGGGAGTCCGGGTTTAAGGAAGGCAGGGCCGCTGGAACACCAGCACGGATCCCACCGGGGTTAAAGTGTAGGATTCCCTGGGGCGCGGAGTCTAAGAGCCAGCAGGTGTTCACCAGAGCCTCTAGTGGTGAGGATGGACTGGGCTGCAACTGGCTCCAGGTCGCGACCCCCAGGGTCCCCCAGCTCACACCCACAGTAGGCAACAGAAGGATAGGGATAGTAAAGGAATAAGCCAAGTTCAGGGCCACAAGCAGACAAGGACAACAGGGTACACACCAAGGTTCAGGGTCACAGGCAAATAGGGATAGTCGGGGACACGCCAAAAGGTCAGGGTCAGGAGCAGACAGGAATAGTATAGAACACGCCAAGGTCAGTAACAGAAATAAATGTAGAGCACACGGCAGGCAGGAACAGGAAGCCAAACACACAAAGGTTGATCAGCAGGGCAGACCTGCAGTGCAGAGGTTAATATAGAGTACTCTGATCGGAGCTGGGGTGGAGTCATGCTAGAGGAGAGTTAATAAAAGCAGTCAGGTGAGAGACAGCTGGTCTTTGGAGATGAACACATGGAGGCAGGTAAGCTGACAAACAAACTCTATTGCATAACCATGACACCCCCCAGGTACGAAATTTAAAGGAATATTTCACTTTAAGCATTTTTAAAATCACTGCTCTTGAAAAAACTGCCATTTTTAAAACTTTTTTTGCATCCATGTCCCCTGGGGCAGGACCCGGGTCCCCAAACACTTTTTAGGACAATACCATGCACATAAGCCTTTAAAATTAGCACTTTTGATTTCTCCCATAGACTTTTAAAGGGTGTTCCGCGGCTTTCGAATTTGCCGCGAACACCCCAAATTGTTCGCTATTTGGCGAACAGGCGAAAACCCAATGTTCAAGTCGAACTCATGTTCGACCCCAACATAAAAGCCCATCCCTAGTGGCCATCAATGCAGCTTTATCTGTCCCCATCAGTGCTGCCTTATCTGTGCCTATCAGTGCCCACCAGTGCAGCCTATCAGTGCATATTAATGAAGGCGAAAAATTACCTGTTTGCAAAATGTTATAACAAACTATGAAACATGATTTCTTTTTTTTTTTTTTCAAAATTTTCCATCTTTTTTTGTTTGTTTTTAGCAAAAAATAAGAATCCCAGCTCTGATTAATTACCACCAAAAGAAAGCTCTATTTGTGTGAAGAAAATGATAAAAAATGTGTTTGGGTACAGTGTTGTATGACCGCGCAATTGTCATTCAAAGTGCGTCAGCGCTGAAAGCTGAAAATTGGTTTGGGCAGGAGGGGGTTTAAAGTGCCCAGTAAGCAAGTGGTTAAATTGAGGGAGCTCTAGTTCTGACTCGGCAGGGGGGGGGGGGGATGTTGGACCTCTACTTCCCCACAGCCTATTATGATATGAAGGTTACATATTTCTGTAATTTTGAAGTTTGTACTTTTTGTTTGAATATATTTTGAATTTCTGTGCAGTTCAGCCATAGCATAGGCTACATATCATTATGTTCTCTTCCTTCCCCAGGCACACCGGAGCTGCCAGGGCTGCCGTGGACAATCTCACCAAAAGCTTGGCCATAGAATGGGCTCACAGCGGCGTCAGGATAAACTCGGTGGCTCCTGTAAGTAACCAGCACCGTCCTCCCCCCGGCTTTGGCACTTCTTTATTATCTGCAGCCAAAGCTAAACCGAATTTGTCTTTATAGCCTGGGGCAGGAGGAATATAGTTTGGGAATTCAGTGAAATGTTATTAGACATGTGCACTGACAAAAAATGTGTTAGGTTTAGTTTTAATTCTTTTTTTGCTTAATTTGGAAATTTGAAAAATTTCGGAAATTCTAATTTTCAAATTTCCGAATCTTCAAACTTTCTAATTTTCTGAATTTTCAAAATTCGGAAATTCAAAAATCTGAAAAAAAGAGAGAAAATCTGTAAAATTCGAAATAATAACTAATAACTAACAATTAAATTATAGGTATTGGAATTTCCTTTCAAATTTGGCTGGCTAGTGAACGTAATGAATACAAATTTATCTGAAGTTAAGAATTATCCGAGATAACGAATGCCGCATCTAAACAAATGGAACGGAACAAATTAATAATAAATAATAATAATAAAAAGGTGTTATTATTATTATTATTATTATTATTATTATTTATTATTATTAGATCGTTACGTTCCATTCTTTTAGATGCGGCATTCGTTATTTCAGATAATTCGTAACTTCGGATAAATTCGTATTCGTTACGTTCACTAACAGCCAAATTTGAAAGGAATTTCCAATACCTTAATAGTTATTATTAGTCCGTTATTTCAGATTTTTGGGTTCGGATTTTTATTCTTTTGAATTATCAGATCTTCATTCTTATTTTCGGATTTCCGAATATTCGAAATTCGGAAATTTCGGAATTAACAAATTTATCAAAATTAAAAAACTAATTCGGAACTAAACGAATTGCACATGTCTAATTATTATTATTCCTGTTAATGGAGAATTGACATGAACACGTATTGGGGGGGGGGGGGGGGGTAGGTGTATGCAATCGGCAAAGAATTGCTTGATTTTAATTACCGTATTTATCGGCATATAACACGCACTTTTTTCCCCTGAAAATCAGGGGAAAATCGTGGGTGCATGTTATAGACCGATCCCTGCCGATTTTGTGTCGCCGCCGACATACACAGCCGTGGGTAGATTCAAATATGGCGCCGAGACTGCAGGGATTCGTCTGAGCCGATATACACATACCCGAGTGTTCTCGGCTTTTTTCGGCGGCGCCGTCACGCCCAAATCCCGCCCCTTGGACCTGTGTTATGTCCATCATAGGGCGGGACTGGGCGTGACTGAGCGGTGCCGAAAAAAGCCGAGAACACTCGGGTATGTGTATCTCGGCTCTCGTTGCGCGGGGAGAAGGGGGGTAAGAGGGTTGCTCAGTTAGTAGCCGATGTAAACAAAGCACACCGCTGCTCTGTCAGGGAGGAGAAAGAAGACGACCGTGTTTCAGTTAAACCGAATCACGATCTCTCTTTTTTACTCCAGTGAATCTCCCCCTCCCCCACAGTTCGAAACACCTCCCCAGGGAACACATTTAACCCCTTGATCGCCCCCTAGTGTTAACATCTTCCCTGCCAGTGACATTTATACAGTAATCGGTGAATTTTACAAGCACTGATCGCTGTATTGGTGTCACTGGTCCCCAAAAAGTGTCACTTGGGGTCAGATTTGCATGCCGCGGTCCCACTAAAAATCGCAGATTGCCGCCATTACCAGTAAAAATGTTTTTATTATTATTATTATTGTTTGTTAATTTTAATTTGTTACGTTCCATTGGTTTAGATGCGGCATTCGTTATTTCAGATAATTCGTAACTTCGGATAAATTCGTATTCGTTATGTTCACTAACAGCCAAATTTGAAAGGAAATTCCAATACCTATAAATTTAATAGTTATTATTAGTTTTTTTTCCAGGGTTTTCGGGATTTTCGAATTTTACGAATAATCTGAAAAATTTGGTAAACGGGTTTTTCGTTAATTCTGATATTAACCACTTGCTGCCCGCCCGGCTCTCGTTCTGGGTGGACATCATATGGCGGCCTCCCTGAACGACCGATCTCGCGCACCATCGGCGATCGCGGCTGCGCTGTGTTGTATAGGACATGCCGCAACCCCCGATCTGTGTAAAGAGCCGCGACTCTTTAACCAAGTGATCAGCTGTGTCCAATCAGAGCCGGCACATGCAAACACGGAGATGCCGGTAATCGGCGCTCCTCGCCTCACACTGACAGAGTGTGAGGAGAGGAGAGCCGATCAGCGGCATCTCCTCACAGAGGACATCTAGGGATGTAATCAGTGCACTGATTACAATTAAGTGCCAAGCAATGCCACTGCCAGCAATCAGTGCCAACCAGTGCCCACAATTGGCACCAATCGGTGCCCACAAGTGCCAGCAATCAGTGATGCCAGTCAGTGCTGGCTATCAGTGCTGCTCATCACTGCTGCCCATCAATGCCGCCCACCAGTCCCGCCTGTCTGCCCACCAGTGCCGCCTATTAGTGCCACATATCAGTGCCACCTAATCAGTGACCATAAGTGTCACCTCATCAGTGCCCACCAGTGCAGCCCATCAGTGCCACATATCAGTGCCACCTATCCATGCCCAATAAGTGCGGCATATTTGTGCCTCATCAGTGCCACCTCATCAGTGCCCATAAGTGCCACCTCATCAGAGCCCATTAGTGAAGGAGAAAAATGACTTATTTACAAAATTTACGGACACAAACTAAGTAACTTTTTTTTTTCAACATTTTTGGTCTTTTTTCCTAAAAAAAAAAAGAATAAATAAAAAACCCAGTGGTGAATAACCACTTGCCGACCGGCTCACGCCGATATACATCGGCAGAATGGCACGGACAGGCATATTAACGTACCTGTACGTTGCCCTTTAAAGATGCGGCATTGTGAGCGTGTGCGCCCGTCACAGGCTCCGTGAGTGCGATCGTCTCACGGAGAGGAAGAATGGGGAAATGCTGATGTAAACGAGCATTTCCCCATTCTTCCTAGTGACAGGGCACTGATCACCGTTCCCTGTAATTGGGAGCGGTGAGAATGGTCCCCAAATAGTGCCAAAAGTGTCCAATCTGTCCGCCATAATGTCGCAGTCACGATAAAAATCGCTGATTGCCGCCATTACTAGTTAAAAAAAAAAAATATTCATAAAAATGCCATAAATCTATCCCCTATTTTGTAGACGCTATAACTTTTGCGCAAACCAATCAATACACGCTTATTGCGATTTTTTTTTTTTTACCAGAAATATGTAGAAGAATACGTATCGGCCTAAACTGAGGAAAAAAATGTTTTATATAAATATATATATTTTTTTTGGGTATATTTATTATAGCAAAAAGTAAAAAATATTGCGTTTTTTCCAAAATTGTCGCTCTTTTTTTGTTTATAGCGCAAAAAATAAAAACCGCAGAGGTGATCAAATACCACCAAAAGAAAGCTCTATTTGTGGGGAAAAAGGGACATCAATTTTGTCTGGGAGCCACGTCGCATGACCGCGCAATTGTCCGTTAAAGGGACACAGTGCCGAATCGCAAAAAGTGCTCTGGTCTTTGGCCAGCCAAATGGTCCGGGGCTGAAGTGGTTAAATACCACCAAAAGAATTTGGTGATTTGTGTGAAGAAAATGATAACAATTTCACATGGTTACAGTGTAGCATGACTGCGCAGGTGTGTACTGACCATCGGGACTACCGGGAGTTTCCCGGTGGGCCGATGGCTCAGTGGGCCGGTCAGGAACAGTACTGGAGCTGCTCCTCTTTGACAGTGAGTGATCGCGATTTCACTCCTGTCGGGAGAGCAGCTGCCGTCACTTGCTGGAGTGAGGATTAGGCTTTCTGCTCCCTCCAGCCTGCAGGGGTAGATAGACAAGCGGCAGACGTTCCTTCCTCTCTCCCCTATCACTTGTTATCACATGACTGGAGAGAGGAACGAGATGCTGCCTTCAAAACTGAGTACATGTGGGAGGGGGAGGAGAGGGAGGACACACTGATGGGGACACTGTGATGTGAAGGGGGCTGCTGATGGGGACACTGTGATGTGAAGGGGGATGCTGATGGGGACACTGTGATGTGAAGGGGGCTGCTGATGGGGACACTGTGATGTAAAGGGGGCTGCTGATGGGGACACTGTGATGTAAAGGGGGCTGCTGATGGGGTTACTCTGATGTGAAGGGGGCTGCTGATGGGGACACTGTGATGTGAAGGGGGCTGCTGATGGGGACACTCAAAATTAAAGTGGGCCGGTCATGATGAAGTCCAGGGTCAAATTTTTGTCCCAGTCCAGTCCTTTCAATTGTCATTCAAAGTGTGACAGAGCTGAAAGCTGAAAAATGGCCTGGGCAGGAGGGGGGTGTAAGTGCCCTGTGTTGAGGTGGTTAATGAATTTGTTGAAATGCGTTAAAAAACACAATTCGTAACGAAAGAAATTGCACATGTCTACTTCTAATGCTCTTCGGCAAACACTGAAACAATGCTAAAGAGGCTGCACATCATCTGAGTTATCGGTAATGGGGGGGGGGGGCAGCCAGATTCTAGAGAGCACCTCACATGTTCTGAGGGGCCGTTGGAGGATTTTTTAAATTTGCATCTCTCTCCTTATTTTTGTTTTCTCACCGACATCATATTACTTTTTTTTTGTTTTTTTTACAGGGAACAATCTTCTCACCGACGGCTGCAGAGAATTACGAGTCGGGGGTTTCTATGTTTAAAAACTACATCCCTTCTATTCCAGCCAAGAGACTGGGACTGCCTGAAGAGGTATTCCCCCAGCAAAAAGTCTCATGGCGTCTATTACAGCTTTATCAGTGTTTGTATTGTCTTAAGCCAGCCATAGATCGAATCTTGGGCGGTTTAGCAGGGAGCGGACGAGTTTTGATCCATCTATAGGCAGGCTGGTTGTGTTGATCCATCGATCGACTTCAGTACAACTAGCCAAATTATATAAGTGGTCTGGTGCCACCAATGACACACCTCCATCCCTGAAAATGTAGATGGAAAAAAAACACAAAACAGCCCTGGGACTATAAATGAGGTGTACCACAAATGGCCACTAAGTCAGAAGTAAACATAATAAAGTTATTTATTAAGGTAGATGCAGTTGTCATCATGATTCATCAATTACACTGCAATGCCGATTGAAAGTAGCTACAATATAGAATACATGCTTGAAAATGGAATATCAATACATGATTGAAAGGGGCATCTTTTGAACTCGACGCGTTTCGTGAGATACAGCTCACTTCCTCAGGAGTGGATGCACATAAAACTTGTCTAAAATCTATCACTTACTATCATGAGATACATTTTTAAACTGTGGTTTTTACCTTTTTAGACCTGTTTTATGTACATCCACTCCTGAGGAGGTGAGCTGTAGCTCACGAAACGCGTCGAGTTCAAAAGATGCCCCTTTCAGTCATGTATTGATATTCCATTTTCAAGCATGTATTCTATATTGAAGGTATTTTCAATTGGCATTGCATTGTAATTGAGGTATCATGATGACAACTGTATCTACCTTAATAAATTATTTTATTAAGGCCCATCATTGGTGTCAGTGGAAGGAATAGTGCCCCATCATTGGTGTTGGTGGGAGGAATCGTGCCCCACCATTGGTGTCTGCGGGAGGAATAGTGCCCCATCATTGGTGTCTGTGGGAGGAATAGTGCCCCATCATTGGTGTCAGTGGGAGGAATAGTGCCCCATTATTGGTGTCAGTGGGAGGAATAGTGCCCCATCATTGGTGTCAGTGGAAGGAATAGTGCCCCATTATTGGTGTCAGTGGGAGGAATAGTGACCCACCCATCATTGGAGCACAGGTGTGTCAGGAGGAGGCTGTCTGTCTGGAGCTGCTGCAGATCCGTGTGAGAGGGGACTGGTGAGGAACTCTCTCCCAGCTCTCCTGGCCCCTTTCTGGGGAAGTCATGGAGGCCAGCAGGGCCTCTCCTGCTGGAAGCTCCCAGCCATCTCCTGGGCCATCAGGTGACATGCCTTCCTCTCTACAAACCATGGCTTGTGATCTCTCTGCCCCTGGTAAGGATGAAGGCTCAGAGGCAATTCAGGAGCGAGTGGTGGCCGGGATTAAAGCCCTGAATAGAGAAAGAGACAAGCTCTATAAACTGAGAGCGGAGCTGAAGCGCCTGAGAAGGCAGCGTGAGGGCTTGCACAGCCAGAAACGAGGGTCCATGGATCCGGAGATCCAACTGGCCAAGGTCCGGGTTGAACATCAGGAGACCATTGTGTCCATCATGGAAGGAAGAGATGGGCCATTTAAGGAAAAGTTTTACAATGAAAAAAGGTTTGCGAGGATGACAAAGATAGAGGTGGAGGAGGAGACCCCCAGTTCTGACCCCCTGCCCCCTCAGGTAGAGGTAAGCAGCCCCATGCCTTCCCAGGACTCAGGAGGCATGCTCAGGGCCATCCAGGTAATGGAGTCTCCTGTGCGGGGGGATCAGCTGGCGTTTGGTGATGAGGACATAACTGATAATGTGCCTGATAATGTCAAGCCCCAAGCAGGGGATGAATCTGTTTTTGTGTCATCTAACACCATGAGCAATGTAGAAAGTGTGCCCAGTGACACTCAAGTTTCTAATGCTATGTGTAGCAATGTTTTACCTTCTAATGCTGCAGCGCAGCAAGAGCTGCATTTAAAAAATGACATTTCTGAAAAGGAACTACCGGTGTCAGCAGAGCCCATTAACTCTCCTTTGGCTGAGTCTAAAGATGTTTGCCCCACAGCTGCTGGAGACTCTACAGTGCAGCATCAGGAGACAGCTGGTATTGCAGCAACTGTGACTATTCCTGATGGGAAATTGAACGTGTGTGTGACTGATAGCAATTGTACAAGTGTGATGGACAATCGTCCCAGCTCAGTCCAAGCAAATAATAATAATGTACAGACTACTGTGACTTCAGTGTGGGGCCTTGGCCCTGATAAACCCACGTTTGCTCAGGTGGTACGCTCTGCTCCTGGTGGCTCCGCCCCCAAGCGGGGTTTCCCCCTGCAGCCTACCACTTTGGGCACCCCGGGATCTGGTCTTGGGTCTCTGGCTTCTGCTGGGGGTCCGAGAAGAAATGTGGTAATTCTCAAATGGGAAGGTGGTGCGAACCCTCCAGCACGGCGTGCAGTGGTGGATTTGATTTTGGAGATGGGTTTTGGGGCAAATGATCTGTATGCCTTTATACATGTAGCTGGGACACGGGATTATACCATTAGTTTCACCAGGCCAGAGGGTCTTGACCTGTTCTGGGAGCGATATGAGGCTCGGTGCAGGTCAAGACCTGAATGGGAAGGTCTGGCCCCAGTTGCGGTTTCGCAAAGGTCAACGGTGAAAAAGATAACCATCATACTCACCAATGAGAGTGTTCCTGCTCGGGACCTAGAGGTCTGGTTAAGGAACTATGGTGAGGTTTTGACTAAGCCCAGCAAAATCCTTGATGAGCGTAACATCTGGACTGGGGGTTGGTCGGTTACAGTCAGGTTGGCCAGGGATGGGAATGTTGTCCGTCACCTGCCCTCCTCAGCTTTTATAGGGAGGGATAGGATGACTATTTTCTACCCTGGTCAGCCGAAGCTGTGTCACCGCTGTGGAGAAAAGGGGCATTTGAGCTCTTCCTGTTCAGCCTTGATATGTTCAGTGTGTCGGGGTCAGGGTCATATGGCCAAGGACTGCACCGAGATGATCAGGTGCAACCTGTGCCTGCGCCTTGGCCACCCCTACAGCAGATGTCCTGAAGCCTGGCACAATATGGAGAAGGAGGTACTAGATGACTTGTCAAGGCTGGACAGGATGGAGGGTGATGCCCCTGGTGTACCATCCTCCTCTGCGGTGACTGACTCCCCTGGTCCTGCTCAGGATCCCTCTCCAGTTCCTGTGGCCACCCCTCCTGTGTCTGTAAGTATTCCTTCTGTATCTGTCTCTGTGTCCCCCCAGCCTACTGTATCCCCTCCTCTTGTGTCAGAACCTTCCAAGTCTGTGCCCCCCGAGTCAGTTACCCCCCAGGAGTCTACCCCTCCTAAGTCAGATTCAAAGGGAGTAACCCCCCCACCAGGAGTGGTAGTGGGTTTTAAAAAGGTCGCTTCTGCCTCTCTAAAGGAGTCTTCTGTAAAGACTTCAAAGAAAAAAACAGGAGATAAGGGCATCTCTGAAGCTGACCTGCAGTACCTGGAGGAGAGAAGGAAGGTTGGGAAGCGGAAGAAGCAGGTGGTGAGGACAGAACAGGCTCCAGTGCCTGTCTCCAACCGTTATAGGTCCTCTAAGTGGGAGATTTCCTCATCTGGAGCTTCTTCGGAGCGAAGTTCTGATTCTGAGATGGAGTTTGAGGCGGCCTCAAGAAAGAGAGAGGCTTCTGGTGATGAGCAGCAGAGGGGAGCTAAGAAGCAATCCACCCAATAACCCAAATGGCGGTTCCCCCTCCGTTAAAAGTGGTGACAATAAATGTCGCCAGCATTAAGTCAGTAAGAGCTCGTTCTATGGCCTTCTTTTTGTTCAGCCAATTAGATGCTGAAATTTTATTTTTGCAAGAGACTAGGCTCACCTCCTTGGCAGATATTCATATGGCCAAGAGAGAGTGGAGGTATGGTCCATCTTACTGGTCTCTTGCGGCCGAGCCTTACGGCGGTGTGGCGGTGTTGTTTAAAACCGGCATGGTAACTATCCGGCGGGTTATTGAGGTGGAGATTGGGAGATGTATGGTCTTAGACGTCCTTGTGGGAGGGCAGGACCTGCGCCTAATTAATGTCTATGGGCCGCACACAAAGTGGGACAGGAAATGCCTTTTTACAAGAATCAAGCCATTTCTTTTTACATCCCGGCAAGTGGTCTTTGGAGGTGACTTTAATACAGTAACTAGGCCCAAGGACAGGAAGGACTTCAAGGACAGGCTGGGATATGATAGCGTTTTTTTAAATAGTATGGTTAGGGATGCTGGTCTTGTGGATGTGCACATTAAGCACCTCCCGGATGACACTGGGTTCACCTTTCATCGAGGTAATAGTCAGAGTAGAATAGATAGGTTTTTTTTGAAGGAGACCTCTGCTTTCTCACCCCCAGTGGTGCAGGCAGTAGAGTTCTCTGATCACTGTATGCTATCTGTGGTCCTGAATGCTTCAGACGCCCCTCAGAGGGGTAAGGGCATCTGGAGATTGAATTCGACTCTACTCAAGGAAGAACATGTTAGACAATCCTTTGAGGAATTCTTTCAGGCACAGGTGACCATCCTGGACTTTTGTAGCAGCAAGGCTGAGTGGTGGGAGCGGACCAAAAAGAGGATCGCTGGATTCTTCAGGGGCCTAGCCAATAGAAAGCAGTTTAATAAATACATGACCTACCAACGTTTACGGAGGAAGCTGGATATTCTTGTCTCGAGAGGTGGAGATCCTGGGGAAATCTCCGAAGTGAAACTCCTTCTCAGGAAGTGTCAATATGACCGGCATGCCTCTTTGGTTCTGGAGAGGGACTATGGGTAGTACCACTTGCCTGACCCTTACCAGAACTGCAAACAAGGTGTAGCTGTTAAAACGGTCGTTGGCCTTAAAGACAGTACAGGTTCCTTGACAAAGTCCAGGTCAGGGATTCTGGAGGTCGTGAGGTCCTTTTATGCTGACCTTCTTGGGAGGAAAGAGCTTGACCGTGACAAGATGGAAGGCTTTTTGGACTCTACTCCAGGTCTAAATGATGAAGATGTCCCATTGATGAATTTGACAGAGGAGATCACAGTTGAAGAGGTGATGAGGGCAATTGAACAACTTGCCATCAAAAAGTCACCTGGACCGGATGGCTTGACGGCTGAGTTTTACAAAGCCTTTAAGTCTATTCTGGCCCCACATTTGGTAGAGGTTTTTAACAGTTGCCTTGCTGAGGGGGTACTTCCCCCTTCCATGAGGCACTCGGCTGTGATTCTTCTTTCAAAGGGTAAAGATCCTTCGATGATTGAGAATTGGCGCCCCATCAGCCTTCTTAATGTCGATAGAAAGATACTGGCAAAGATATTTTTCTGGCGCCTATCGTCAGTAGCAGAGTCTTTGCTTTCTCGCCATCAGCACTGTTCGGTCCAGGGTAGGTGCACCTTCACAGCGGTTTTAGCTGTCCGGGAGGCCTTGGAGCGGTGCAGGGCTGCAGGCTGGGGAAAGTATTTGCTGACATTGGATCAGGCAAAGGCTTTTGATCGTGTCAACCATGAGTACCTGTGGTTGCTCCTTAGTAAGTACGGTCTGCCGGGTGGTTTTGTCGATTGGTTAAAAGTCTTGTATAAGGGGGCAGAAAGCTTTCCTCTTGTTAATGGTTGGGTTGGGCAGTCCTTTGAGGTTGGCTCCGGGGTGCGCCAGGGTTGTCCCCTGAGTCCCCTGCTCTATGTGTTTGCAATCGACCCTTTCATCAGGAGGCTAGAGAGCAGCATGTTGTGTGGGGTACCAGTGGGTCTCCCGGGTGAGCCGCCTTTGAGGGTTGTTGCCTATGCGGACGATGTGTCAGTGATTGTCACCGGGGCGGATGAAGCAGAGGAGGTGGTCTCTCTGACATCACGGTATTCTGAAGCATCAGGCTCCAAGATCAATCAGGAAAAGAGTGAAGTCTTCTGGATGGGAAAGGAAGGTGAGGGTTTTGATCTCCCGGACACCTTTCCAGTGCCCCAGGAAAGAATTAAGATTCTAGGCATTGAATTTGGACCCGGCGATTATGGCCTCAAAAACTGGGAAGGCAGACTGGAAATTGCCAATACTAAGGTGGTCAGCTGGAAGAAATGGAAGTTATCTATGAGGGAAAGGGTTGATCTGATTAAGACTTACCTGATTCCGATCTTTTTGTATGTCAGCTTTGTCTGCATCTTGCCAGTGTCTCTCTATGCTAGGGTCAGTAGTGTGTTCTTCCAGATGTTGTGGGGGAACAGACTGAACCCCATCAAGAGGAATGTCACCTATCTATCCAGGAGGGAGGGTGGCTTAGGTATGGTCAACCCAGTTCTTTTCTTTTCACTGCTTTTTCTCAAGTTTAATATTGGTAATATGCTTGCAGTGGAACCTCCTGGATGGGCAGGCATTTTTAGATCTTGGTTTAGGCCTTTTCTGCGACTTTGGGAAGAAGGTGGCCAAGTGAAGAATCTCAGGGGTCATCGTGGTCAGCTACCAGCCTATGTCGCTCCGTGCCTGAAGTTATTACGGCAGTGGCGATTGTCGGCTGAAGATCTCAGATCGGTTCCGAGGAAAGTCCTTATGAGTCGAGTCTTGAGTGAAGTCTTTCATGACCCACTGGCCTTAAGGGATTGCCCAGGCCCAGTTTTGAGGGCAGGGTTAAGACTTATTAATTTGGACAGAGTACCTCCTAAATTCAGGGATCTGGCCTGGATGTGCTTCCATGGGAGGCTCTATGTTAGGGGCAATTTGAAATTCCGCAGTGGGGTGGATCGTAGCTGTCCTCGGGAGGAATGTGCAGGTGAGGAGGAGACTATGGACCATTTTCTGCTTCATTGCCCTTTTAACATAGAGGTGTACAAACAGGTGGGGCGGGCCCTTGGTGTTCCTTTCCTCTCCGGGCTGGGTTATGCTGAGTGGGTGTACGGAGCATTCAATACTGGTGGGGTTTTTTGTTTAGATACACTTTTTCTAGTTAGCCTAGTAGTCCGTTATTTCACTTGGAACGCACGGTGTCAGGTCAGCATTCGGCGTAAAATCCTTCCTGTTCAGGTGGTGGTGTATGACATTCTGCATGAGGTGGAGAAGATTCGGGTACTTGAGAGAGACAAGCGGAGTCAGGGGGCTTGGTTGAAGGCGTGGAGGGGTTTCAAGCCTCCCTGACTGCCAGGAGTCTCTTTCCCGGGTGTGGCTGTCTGTCTCTTATCACCCTAGATTATTATTTTTTTGGATTAATTTTTGATAAATGGCTGCGTACATAGGTGATGGGTTGTGCCTCTTAGGCCTTCTCTGCTGCTTTATGTAAATAGTTTTGGTAACGGATTATGTATATATTGTATATATTCTGAACATGGATGTGTATTCCTTGGATTTCTGTTGAAGTTTTGTACTATGGTTTTGTTTTTTACTTTTGTATAAAATTGGTTGCTTGATTCTTTTAATAAAAGATCAATAGTGCCCCATCATTGGTGTCGGTGGAAGGAATCGTGCCCCATCATTGGTGTCTGTGGGAGGAATCGTGCCCCATCATTGGTGTCTGTGGGAGGAATCGTGCCCCATCATTGGTGTCTGTGGGAGGAATCGTGCCCCATCATTGGTGTCTGTGGGAGGAATCGTGCCCCATCATTGGTGTCTGTGGGAGGAATAGTGCCCCATCATTGGTGTCTGTGGGAGGAATAGTGCCCCATCATTGGTGTCTGTGGGAGGAATAGTGCCCCATTGTTGGTGTCTGTGGGAGGAATAGTGCCCCATTGTTGGTGTCTGTGGGAGGAATAGTGCCCCATTGTTGGTGTCAGTGGGAGGAATAGTGCACCATCATTGGAGTCTGTGGGAGGAATAGTGCCCCATTGTTGGTATCAATGGGAGGAATAGTGCCCCATCATTGGAGTCTGTGGGAGGAATAGTGCCCCATTGTTGGTATCAATGGGAGGAATAGTGCCCCATTATTGGTGTCCCTGAATAAAATGGTGCCCAGGTACCGAAAAAAGGCAAGCAAAAGGCCACATCTGGCCCACAGGCCACAGTTTGGAGAAGACTGCTGTATAGAAAGAGTTACTCTACCAATGTGAAATTTGAATGACCTTATGGAAGGTAATAAAGTTTTTGCCAACTTCTGCATTACCTTCCCTTCAGTACATCTCTAATCTGTTCTGTCATTACATAAATCTTCAGGTCTGTATAATGCTGACCACACCACTGCCTGGAGCCATTCCATAGTCTGTATCACCAATCTCACACTTTGATTGACAGATCTCACCAATGGTCTGCTTCCTCCTCTCACCTGCCGCTTCCTTCATCAGCGGAGAGACTGTGAAGGTGGACGCCGGGCAAAGCCTCTACCGCTCTCACTGGGAAGTACCAGGTATGGGAATCTTTTTCAAACGCAGTTTTTTGGGGGAAAAATACATTTTTTTTTTAGTTTCAATGCAAAAAAATCACAATACATAACCCAATTTTTTTTGTAAAATATAAAAGATGTTGTTACGCCGAGTAAATGGATACCAAACACGTCACGCTTTTAAATTGCGCACGCTCGTGCAACGGCGACAAGGGATGAAAATTTTACAGGTTGCCTCTTTAGATTTACAGAGAAGGTCTGGTGCTAGATTTACTGCCCGTGATTCAGCATTTCGTGGTGATACCTCACATGTGTGAAAACAATCGCTGTTTGTGTGCGTGCGGGACCCATGCGCATGTTGGCCTTTGCACTGGGGGATGGGGGCACTTTCATTTTTAATCCCCAAACTGTAAAAAGGAACGTTTATAGTCACACAACAAAAGTTTAGGAAAACAAAATATGTATTGAAATGCTGGAAGGCCCCGGTTGGGGTTGGGTGTCACTTTTTTTGGGGGGGGGGGGGGGATTCTGTAAGGGGTTGGGGCGCTCAGTAGAAGACTTGGTGTCTCTTTGAGGGAATGAGATTTCTGGAGGGAGATGGGGTCCTTGGAAGGAGTTGGGGGTCTTTCTAGGACCCTGGAGAGGTGCAGGGGCTGGGAAGCACTGCGGGGCGTTGGAGAAAACTGTGTGAGGTTGGGGGATCTGCAGCAGACTTGGTGTCCGTGTTGGAGATGAGATTTCTGGAGGGAGATGGGGGGGCCTTTGGAAGGGGTTAGATGTCTCTCCAGGAGGCTAGAGGTTACTGCAGGGGCTGGGCTGCACTGTGGGAGGTTGGGAGGCATTGTGGGATATTAATAAAAGTTGGGGCACAATGGGGGGCTGCAGGGCACTGTGGGACGTTGGAGAAAACTGTAGAAGGTTAAGAGGTCAGCAGCAGACTTGGTGGTCCTGTAGTGGATGAGATTTCTGGACGGGAAGGGGGTTCTTGGAGGGGGATAGAGGTCTCTCTGGGAGGCTGGAGAGGTGCAGGGGCTGGGGAGCACTGTCGGAGGTTAGGGGATCAGCAGCAGACTTGGTGGCCCTGTAGTGGATGAGATTTCTGGACGGGAAGGGGGTTCTTGGAGGGGGATAGAGGTCTCTGGGAGGCTGGAGAGGTGCAGGGGCTGGGGAGCACTGTCGGAGGTTAGGGGATCAGCAGCAGACTTGGTGGCCCTGTAGTGGATGAGATTTCTGGACGGGAAGGGGGTTCTTGGAGGGGGATAGAGGTCTCTGGGAGGCTGGAGAGGTACAGGGGCTGGGGAGCACTGTTGGAGGTTAGGGGATCAGCAGCTGACTTGGTGGCCCTGTAGTGGATGAGATTTCTGGACGGGAAGGGGGTTCTTGGAGAGGGAAAGAGGTCTATCTGGGAGGCTGGAGAGGTGCAGGGGCTGGGGAGCACTGTGCGAGGTTGGAGATAACTGTGGAAGGTTGAGGGATCTGCAGCAGACTTGGTGGCCCCTGTAGTGGATGAGATTTATGGATGGGAACGGGGTCCTTGGAGGGGGATAGAGGTCTCTCTGGGATGCTGGAGAGGTACAGGGGCTGGGGAGCACTGTCGGAGGTTAGGGGATCAGCAGCTGACTTGGTGGCCCTGTAGTGGATGAGATTGATGGATGGGAACGGGGTCCTTGGAGAGGGAAAGAGGTCTATCTGGGAGGCTGGAGAGGTGCAGGGGCTGGGGAGCACTGTGCGAGGTTGGAGATAACTGTGGAAGGTTGAGGGATCTGCAGCAGACTTGGTGGCCCCTGTAGTGGATGAGATTTATGGATGGGAACGGGGTCCTTGGAGGGGGATAGAGGTCTCTCTGGGATGCTGGAGAGGTACAGGGGCTGGGGAGCACTGTCGGAGGTTAGGGGATCAGCAGCTGACTTGGTGGCCCTGTAGTGGATGAGATTGATGGATGGGAACGGGGTCCTTGGAGAGGGAAAGAGGTCTATCCAGGAGGCTGGAGAGGTGCAGGGCTGGGGAGCACTGTGGGAGGTTGGAGATAACTGTGGAAGGTTGAGGGATCTGCAGCAGACTTGGTGGCCTCTGTAGTGGATGAGATTTATGGATGGGAACGGGGTCCTTGGAGGGGAGAAGAGGTCCATCTGGGAGTCTGGAAAGGTGCAGGGCTGGGGAGCACTGTGTGAGGTTGGAGATAACTGTGTAAGGTTAGGGGATCTGCAGCAGACTTGGTGGCCCCTGTAGTGGATGAGATTTCTGGAGGCGGCTTGAGGAAACTGTGGGAGATTGGGGTCCTTGGATGGGGCCGGGGGGTCTCTGTAGGAGGCTGGGGACTTTGCAGAGGACCGTGGAAGACAGGAGGGTACTGCAAGGGTTGGGGGGTGGGGGTGCTGTGGAAAGTTGGAGAGAACTATGGAAGGGTGGGGTGCACTGTGGGAAGTTGGGGGATCTGCGGTTGGAGGGACTCCATGGCCAGGCAGCATGTCACAGCCCCGTGGTTGAGTACCACCACTGTTCTAGACTAGAGTACTGTTGAAAGTGTCAGCAATGAGTAACATACATAGTATAACACTTTGTCTGTGTTGTGGATATTCATTGGGTGATAATAACGACTTGTCCCCTTTTTGTCCCCATCCTCAGATCACAACAGATGGCCGGAGGCTCCAGAGGGAGAGAACGCCGACACTTTGAAGAAACTTCTTTCCAACGCCCCTCCTTCGAAGCTGTGAGGACTTCTCGCGTCTGCGCTTGTCGTAATTGTCAGCCAGTGTACAATTAGTATCTAATTTGGCATTTTAATTGCTTTTAAATCAAAAGGATGATTCAGAAATACTCTGTTAATGGGTATAATCATCCTGAGAGCACCTGATGTAGCTCTTATTTAGGAGATATACTTTGCATATGTGTGAACCCAGGCTAACACAGACATCGGAAAACCAACACTCCACAAGTGAGTTACCAGGTGGACTCGAGTTTGTGGTGGATAATGCCTCAGGCCTCGCTGCCCTCAGGGATAGGGGTATCCTAACAGTCAAAAGAGAAGAAAGAACAAAAGGGCGCACCAACCTTGTGCATTATCCTTGGATATCATTTTATTAAAAATTAAGTTAAAAAGCTACTCGCAAACATATGGAAGAAAACTCGCGATACAAATAATCTCAAGATGACAGCAATTGGTCTATGACATTCACAGACACCAGATGGTAACAGAGGAGATTTCAGGGGTCACTGCCGGCTGACGCGTTTCGAAGGGATACCTTCTCCCTCAGAGCCCAGCCTAGGTGCTTTAGCGCTGTTTTAGCGGAGCTGCAGTGTGAAAGGGGTCTAAAGACCAGTTCTGATTGGGCGGGTTATACGGACAGTTTTACTTGCCTCTTGTTTTGTTTATAAGATACATAATATTGCACAGCTACCTCGCACCATGCATATTACTCCTTTGTTATTATTTCTATTCTCTGTGTAACGCATTTATAATTCTAACCTTTTCTGAAGATGTGAACCCGTGACCTCAATCGCTGAAATCACTGTGCTAGAAATGTAACAATAAAAGTTTATTTTGAATACATGTTGTCTCTTGATTTATATACCTTTAAAGAGGAACTGCAGTCTGCTCACATAATTTGTAATTAATAAAAACAGTTTTGCCATTCTGAAGCTTCCTTCCAACCACTTTTGCATATTATTTTATATATACAGTGGAACCTTGGTTTACGAGTAACGAGCGTTTTGAAAGACAAGCAACTTTTTTTTTTTAAATCCTGACACGATTTGCGAGTGTTGTCTCGCAAAACTAGCAGGATTCAAGCCAATGGGGTGTGCATCACCGCATTTGGTCAGAGGTGCGGGGGCGCCAGTGGCACTCGGAACGGTTTGGAGCCGTTCGCAAATACTCAGAATCACTTACAAATAATCGGAAATACTCAGTTACTGAGTGTTTCCGAGTTCAGCCGAGTATTTCCGAGGCTCTCCGGTGCCCCCCCCCCCACCTCTGGCCACATGCGGTATTGCATGCAATAGAAGTCAATGCGGGAACGAATTATCTGTTTCCATTGACTTCTATGGGGAAACTCGCTTTGATATGCGAATGCTTTGGATTACAAGCATTCTCCGTGAACGGATTATGCTCGTAATCCAAGGTTCCACTGTACTGTGATTCTGTACTTGCCAAATATGCTGCAGAAATCTCCCTCCACTGAGTCTGGCTGCAGCCATTTTAACTGTGGGCAGCTGAAGCTACTGCCTGTTCACTTCCTGGATTTACACAGACACACAGAGGCACATCTCCAGCTCTACAGCTCTTATTGGCCCTCTTATGACTCATCCCTCCCCTTCCTTCCTGGCTAACTTTCACAAGAGTGAGAGAGAGAGATGTGCATGATGTCATAAGCCTAGGCTAATGACCAGACAAGAAACAGGAAGTGGGCTGTATATGGGATTTACTGACAGAAAAAAAAATGTTTTACTATCCAAATTTAAAATAACAACAAGGGCAGAAGATTTAATATATGGAATGATGAAAAAATGACTGAAGGTCCGATTTAAGTCCAGGAAAAAATGTCATCACAGAGATCAATGCAGGACGCATTCAGGAGGTGAATGACCCCGAGTGTGAAGATTGAGGATTTTAGGGGACATTGCCATAAATTTAAAGGGATTGTTACACGACACTGCTAAACTATTTTATATTTTTTTAAAAGTAAAAATCCTGTGCAGTACCAGAATCGGGTCATCCAGTGCCCAGGGCAAGGATCCAGAATTGCACCCCTCTCCCTCACTGTTAATACATGCCACAGAATGGGTGTGCCACCCTACATCTATCCTCTGCCCCCCTTGCCCGTCTGCAGCCTCCCCTCCTGCCCACCCCTTGTCCCCAGCCCTGGTTCTGTGTAAGACCGGAAAAAAAAAAAAAAAAACACAAGGTGCCTGCTATTAACAAACCTCCCATCTTTTTGAGATGGGAACGAGGGACACCTATTAGAAAAAAGTATATAGGCGTAGGACACACCCCTGCCACACCCCCTTAAAGAGGAAGTAAACTTCCTTTACTGGCTTTTACCTATACAGCGGAACCTTGGTTTGCGAGTAACGCGGTTAACGAGCATTTTTGAAAGACGAGCAACTTTTTTTTTTTTTTTTTTTAATTCTGACTCGGTTTGCGAGTGTTGTCTCGCAAAACGAGCAGAATTCAAGCTGATGGCGTGTGCAGTACCGCATTTGGCCAGAGGTGCGGGGGCGCCGGGGACACTCGGAACGGTTCGGAGCCATTCAGGAATATTCAGAATGAAATACTTGGAAACTTTCGGAAATATGTTCCCGAGTGTTTCCGAGCCTTTCCGAGTTCAGCCGTGCTGTTCACGAGTATTTCCGAGGCTCTCCGGCGCCCCCCCACATCTGGCCACATTCGGTATTGCATGTAATAGAAGTCAATGCAGGACGAATTATCTTTATTTCTATTGACTTCTATGGGAAAACTCTCTTTGATATGCGAGTGCTTTAGATTACAGGCATTCTCCTGGAACGGATTACGCTTGTAATCCAAGGTTCCACTATATAATAAGGCTTGCCTATAGGTAGTGTAAATATCTCCTTAATGTGTGCCGTTTACATTACATGCAGCCAGTGACATTACTGGCACATGCGCGTTCCCTCCGAGCCCTGTGCCGTGAACGGCGGCTATGCGCGGGAGAGACGTCATCGCGTCTCTGACCCGGACGCAAGACGGGTGAAGATGGAACCGGCTGCAGAGCTGACATCGCAATGCTGGAACAGCTTCGTTTTAAGGTTAGTTTGACATAGGGGTTTATTTATTAAAGGCCAATCCGCTTTGCACTGCAAGGGCACTTGGAAGTGCAGTCGCTGTAGATCTGAGGGGGGGCATGCAAGGAGAATAAAAAAAAAACAGAATTTTTGTTTGTACGTGATTGGATGATAGAAACCAGCAGTGCACTTGTAGTGCAAAGTGGATTTGCCTTTGGTAAACAATCCCCATAATGTGCTAGTATGCATACTAGCACATTATGACTTTACCTTGCGAACCTTTACCTTTTACCCTGAGAAAAAAAAACTAAAAACGGTATACAACCGCTTTAAAGGAGAATTATCCAAAAAAAATTATTAGTTAAACCCACAAGTACTTTTTTTAATTTTGTTAATTTATTTTTTTTATCACTACTATTCCTTTTATATTGGCTTTTGAAATTTACAAATGCCGCAATTTAGAAACTGATTGAAAGGTTTAGCTCTGAGAAACACTTTTTGAAAAATAAAAAGTGCATTTTAAATGCAATTATAGAGATCAGACCAAAATGAGGGACAAATGAGGAGGAAAGAGGGACAGAGGGACATTGCTCCAAATCAGGGACAGCTACTGTGTGTATTACTGTGTCATGCAATTAAAATTAAAATATTATGTATGTGATACTATGGTTATAAATTAAGTGTTGATGTAATCATATGTATATGTTTTTCAATAGAAGGCTTGTACCTTTAGTTGGACAGCATCCCCTGAAGAAGCCCGATATATGGGTGAAACATGTTGGGAATTCTATCCTTTTATGCTGTACCCACAAAATCTTGTTGATTTGTACTTGTTGTGGTTTTTAACAATTTTTTATTTTTTCTAAAATAAATTTTTTTCTTATATGACATAGTTGTTACTATTCTTCAAATTAATTTGCACCTTAAAAATCCCAATCCCTCTTTCTACATATAATGTATTACTGTTGTTAAAGCTGAAGTTTAGTGTTTATATTTTGCCTAAACTGGTTCCTTCCTTCCCATCATCCACATGCTGATGAGATGACATATCACCTTTCCATTTTCATTAGGGATGCGCCGATCCCAATACTGGCATCGGGGGCCAATCCCGAGCATTTACATGGGTACTCATACTCATGAAAACGATACTTTGCGGTGCGGTTTGCGTCAGTACAACCTGAATGGATGCAAATCGCATTTCAAAGAATCTCATGCGATTTGAACAGGAATGTGGTGTGATTCCTCTCTGAATCGCATGCGATTCCCCCCCCCCCCCCCCCACTGTTCCTATGTGTGTGTGTATAGAAAGGGAAAAGTGCCATCTAGTGGGCAGTTTATTAAAAATGTTAGAGCTCACAGTACATATCTGGCCAAATGCAAAATCTACCTAGGTGTCCCGATCCCGCCGATGATAAAAAATCACGGCCGCTGGAGGTGCTCACAGGGCTGGAGGAGATGTAGAGGAGTCTGTTTCCAAGCTGACATCACTTCCGCCGTATACCCACGGGGGTCCCGGAACTTCTCCGCCAGCCCTGTGAGCACCTCCAGTGGCCGTGATTTGCTATCATCGGCGGGATCGGGACACCTAGGTAGATTTCGCATTAGACCAGATATGTACTGTGAGTGCTAACATTTTCAATAAACTGCCCACTAGATGGCGCTTTTCCCTTTCTAGACACACACACAGGAGCGATGGGGGAAATCCTATGTGATTCAGACAGAAGTCGTACCGCGTTCCTGTTCAAATCGCATGCGATTCTTTGCAGTGCAATTCGCTCCCATTTTTTTTTCATTGACACAAATTGCAAAGTATCAGTATTCGGTATCGTCGAGTACTTGACCGAAAGTCTCGGTACTCGTGCTCACCGATTAAAAAAAAAATGGTATCTGTGAAACCCTAATTTTCATTACATGCCTCATTTTATATCTAATGATGTCATCACTAGGTCTCTGTCCTTCTCCGTGCAATGCAGGCAGATCATGGCTGCAGTGCCGGGACAAGGTCATCTAGAGCCCAGGTCGAATATGCCAAATTATGGCCCCCCTCCCCAGATGTATGATTATGTGTCAGCAAAAATCGCCTAAAACCGTCAGATCTCTAATTTGCATGCTTCCCCCTAAGTATAAATCCCCCTTCCTCTAAGTACAAATCCACCCCCCTGCTGAATTCCCCCCTCCTGGCACAAATCTTTGCCCCCCCCTCCCCCCCCAGTTCAAATCCTCTCTCCCCATATGCCCCCAGCACAAATCCTCTGCCCCTGAAATTTCCCCTCGGAGCACAAATCCTCTCCAAATCCCCCTCCTAGCACAAATCTTTGCCCCCCTATCCCCCCCCCAGCTCAAATCCTCTGTCTCCCCATATGCCCCCAGCACAAATTCCCCCAGCACAAATCCTCTACCCCCCAAATTTCCGCTCGGAGCACAAATCCTCTCCAAATCCCCCTCCTAGCACAAATCTTTGCCCCCCTATCCCCCCCCAGCTCAAATCCTCTGTCTCCCCATATGCCCCCAGCACAAATTCCCCCAGCACAAATCCTCTACCCCCCAAATTTCCGCTCGGAGCACAAATCCTCTCCAAATCCCCCTTCCTAGCACAAATCTTTGCCCCCCTATCCCCCCCCCCAGCTCAAATCCTCTGTCTCCCCATATGCCCCCAGCACAAATCCTCTGCCCCTCAAATTTCCCCTCGGAGCACAAATCCTCTCCCCCCTCTCCAAATCCCCCCTCCTAGCACAAATGCCCCACGATCATTCCTACTAGTATAAATCCCCCCCCCCCCCCCCCCCAAAGAAATAAAATAAAAAATTCCGGTGTAAGTACACCCCCCCATTATATTACCTTTTCTAGTACAAACCCCCAATTCCCCCCTTCCTAACACAAATCCTCTTCACCCACCCCCCTCCCAACATAGATCCCCCCAAACCAGCACACCTACCCAGATTTCCCCTCCTAGAAAAAAATCTTACCCCCTACCCCCCCCCCCCAAATTCCCCCTCCCAACATGAATTCTCTCCCTCCAAACTCCTAGTGGTGCACCTCCCCCCACCTCACATGATACCACAGTGCCCAGGGCAACCGCCCCTCCTGCCCACCCCTTGTGCCCGCCCTGCATGGCTGATGGGAGGGGCCAGCGGGGTGCTTCCTGAAAACATCACAGCACTCTGCGTTACGACTCCCCCCAAGAGTCCTCAATCCCCCGATACAATCAGTGGGAGGAGTTATGCCAATGTCAAAATATCTTGATGGGCGGATGTCAGTCTGGAGGAGCGGGCGTTCCTAGGCAGCCTGCATTTGCATGGGACCCTAGGTAGCGCCCACTTGTGATGCTGAACCTCCTTGATTGAATAAGAACCGGAATCCACTGAAGGAAAGGGACGGGCCAGGGACAGTCAGGCAGGGGAAGAAAGTGCTAGATGATGCTGGGCGTCCTCCAGCCAGTCTATCTGACTCGCTACAGCTTCTAATGCACACTATGAGAAGCTCGCAGTGAAAGCAGAGTAAGCCATTTCAGTAGAGAAGAGGAGCCGGTACAAATGCGCAAAACTGAAGGGAAGGCCGAAGGGTCAGATTGAAAACATCTTCAGGTCCTGAACACTGTCCCTCAGGACTGAGGATTAAGAGGCATAACAGGATACGACACTGAGAACCCCTTGAACCACTTCCTGACCGCCCTATAGCAGTTTTACTGCTACAGGGAGACAGCTGTCCACCAGGTCACCTATATATACGTGATCCCGCACTTCCGCCTGCAGGGGGCGTGATTACTCACAGCAGAAGCCGACCTGCGGGCGCCAGTCACTCGATGTCCACCGGCACCCACCGATCATCGGGCAGAGACTCAGAACGCAGCTCTGCCTATGTAAACAAGGCAGAGTTTTCATCTGACAAGGAGGGAAGGGATGAAAAATCTGAAATAATAACTAATAATAACTTGACTATTACTAACTATTCAATTATAGGTATTGTAAATTTGTAAATTCTAAAATCCGAAAACCCGAAAATTCTAAAATCTGAAATAATAATTAACTAATAATAACCTAACTATTAAATTATAGGTATTGGAATTTCCTTTCAAATTTGGCTGTTAGTAAACGGAACAATTACGAATTTATCCGAAGTTACAAATTATTTGTAAATAAGTTCCTGCAAAGCAAGAAATAAAATCTAGACATGTGCACGTGTTTTCATTTCATTTGTTTTTTTGTTTTTTTTTCGTTTTTCGGGTCATTCGGTATGATCGCAAGTTCGAAAAAATTCGTAAATTTGTAAATTCGGAAATTCTAAATTCTAAAACCTAAAAACCCGAAAATTCTAAAATCTGAAATAATAACTAACTAATAATAACGACTATTATATTAAAGGTATTGGAATTTCCTTTCAAATTTGGCTGTTTGTGAACGTAACGAAATACAAATTAATCCGAATTATCCGAAATAACGAATGCCGCATCTAAACAAATGGAACGGAATGAATTAATAATAAATAATATTAATAATAAGAAAAAGGTTTTATATAATTTTTGTGTCTTCTTATTATTAATTTGTTATGTTCCATTTGTTTAGATGCGGCATTCGTTATTTCATGATAATTTGTAACTTTGGATTAATTTCGTAATCGTTACGTTCACTAGCAGCCAAATTTGATAGGAAATTCCAATACCTATAATTTAATAGTTAAGTTATTATTAGTTAATTATTATTTCAGATTTTAGAATTTACAAATTTACAATACCTATAATTGAATAGTTAGTAATAGTTAAGTTATTATTAGTTAGTTAATAACTATTACTATTTCAGATTTTCGGATTTTCCAATTTACGAATTTTCGAATTTATGAATTTTTTTGAATTCATGAATTTACGAATTTTTTCGAATTTACAAATATTCGGAAATGTTCGTTATGTTCCATTTGTTTAGATTTTCGGGTTTTTGGATTTTCGAATTTACAAATTTATGAATTTTTTTGAATTTATGAATTTAGGAATTTTTTCAAATTTACGAATTTTCGAATTTCTGAAAAGTTCATGAAACGACGGGTTTTCATTCATTCGGATATTTCCGAATTAATGAAATTGTCAGAATTCATTAAAAAACTAATTCGGAACTAAACAAATTGCACATGTCTAATAAAATCCGTCTCTTCCCCTAGTAAAAGCACCACGCATAGTAAACACAAACACTGACTAGGCACACAGTTAACCCTTTGATCGCCCCTGATTTTAACCCCTTCTCAGCCAGTGTCAGTACAGTGACAGTGCATATTTCTTTTTAGCACTGATCACTGTATTAGTGTCACTGGTTCCCACAAAATGTCAAAAGTGTCAGTTAGTGTCCGGTTGTCCACCGTAATATCGCAGTCCCACTATAAGTCGCTAATCGTCGCCTTTACTAGAATAAAAATAAATAAATAACAATTCCAGTATATATCCCATACTTTGTAAAACCTATAATGTTTGCATAAACCAATCAATATACACTTATTAGGATTTTGTTTACCAAACATATGCAGCAGAATACATATTGGCCTAAACTTTAAATTAGAAATTAGATTTTTTCAATTTTTTTTATTGGAAAGGATTTATAGCAGAAAGTAAAAAATATATATATATTTTTTTTCTAAATTGTCTTTTTTTCTTTATAGCGTAAAGAATAAAAAACGCAGAGGTGATCAAATACCACCAAAAGAAAGCTCTATGTGTGGGGGAAAAAAAAGGACATCAATTGTATTTGGGTACAGCATCGCACGACCGCGCAATTGTCAGTAATGCAGTGCCCTATCGCTAAAAAATGGCCTGGTCATGAAGGGGGGTAAATCTTCCGGAGGTCTAGTGGTTAAGGACCGGTGTCAGAATTCATTGATAGGTACATTTGGCCTGCAGTTGACTTGCATTAAGGTGGTCTTGCGCTCCCATAGACTTGAACCGGCATGCAAAACCTGCCTGCAAAGTAAACTAAAACCCATTGACACGGGTCCATATGAAGAAGTATGGCGGCTGACAAAGCTGGCCTCTCCCTCTGAAGATGCTAGTTACCTGGCTGTCTGATCAGATCCTGTGCTGTCAGATTCATGAATCATGTAAATCTGCCCCGACTCTCCTACTATTTTCGGTTTCAGACAGTATGAAAACCAGAAACAGCCAGGCATCTAGCATTTTCAGTAGGGGGTCACCAGCAGCAGGCTGCATTTTACATGGTACGTGGTTATTTTCAACATGAATGTTCAAGGAATTACAGCAAATCAGCTGACTTTCTCAACTTTGACAAGAATGTTGCTCTTTGTCCCTCAGGAAATCTTGAGCAGTGAGATAATCCAGTAAATATTTCTCAGTACGGGTCCATGGTCAGGTGAATGACCAGGATCAATGGGTGTGCGGAGGAGGTAGTGCCACTCGGAATGTGTGCCCCCTGGAGGGAGTTCTGCTTAGAATGAGTGTCCTTTGAGGGTGGTGGGGATCAGCATGTGCAACCCATGAAGGTGGTGGCTGCAGGGGATGTGTTTCCTCTAGAGGCAGTGCCATTCAGGATGTGCACCCCTCAGAGGTCCCTGGGGATTAGCTCCATTTAGGGGCAGAGCTATTCAGGATGTGCACCCCCTGGAGGTGGAGGAGTTCAGGATGTCAGTTCCTCAGAGGTGGTACCTCTGGTGATGTACTCCCTTTAGGGGCAGAGCTGTTTAGGATGTTCATCCCATGGAGGTGGAGCTGTTCAGTATGTTCATCACCTGGAGGTGGAGCAGTTCAGGATGTGCATCCCTCAGAGGTGGTATCTCTGGTGATGTACTCCCTTTAGGGGCAGAGCTGTTTATGATGTTCATCCCGTGGAGGTGGAGCTGTTCAGTATGTTCATCACCTGGAGGTGGAGCAGTTCAGGATGTGCATCCCTCAGAGGTGGTATCTCTGGTGATGTACTCCCTTTAGGGGCAGTGCTGTTCAGGATGTTCATCCCCTGGAGATGGAGCAGTTCAGGATGTGCGTCCCTCAGAGGTGGTATCTCTGGTGATGTACTCCCTTTAGGGGCAGTGCTGTTCGGGATGTTCATCCCCTGGAGATGGAGCCATTCAGGATGTACCTTCCCTTGGTGGTGGTACCTCTGGTAATGTACTCCCTTTAGGGCCAGAGCCATTCAGGATGTACACACCCCTGAAGGTGGAGCAGTTCAGGATGTATTTTCCTCAGAGGTGGTATCTCTGGTGATGTACTCCCTTTAGGGGCAGTGCTGCTCAGGATGTTCACCCCCTAGAGGTGGAGCAGTTCAAGATGTACCTTCCCTCGGTGGTGATACCTCTGGTAATGTACTCCCTTTAGGGCAGTGCTGTTCAGGATGTTCAGCCCCTGAAGATGGAGCAGTTCAGGATGTGTGTCCCTCAGAGGTGGTACTTCTGGTGATGTACTTACTTTAGGGGCAGTGCTGTTCAGGATGTACCTTCCCTCAGAGGTGGTACCTCTGGTGATGTACTCCCTTTAGGGCCAGAGCCATTCAGGATGTACACACCCCTACAGGTGGAGCAGTTCAGGATGTATTTTCCTCAGAAGTGGTAACTCTGGTAATGTACTCCCCTTAGGGGCAGTGCTGCTCTGGATGTTCATCCCCTGAAGATGGAGCAGTTCAGGATGTACCTTCCCTCGGTGGTGGCACTTCTGGTGATGTACTCCCATTAGGGGGAATGCTGTTCGGGATGTGCACCCCTAGGAGGTGATGCCTATGGGGATGTGTTCCCCTTAGGTGCAGTGCCATTCAGGATATGCGCCACTAAGAGGTGGTGCCTCTGGGCATTAGTTCCTGGGCACCCCCTCAAGGTGGAGTAGTTTAGGATGTGCAACCCTCAGAGGTGGTGCTTCTGGGGAAGAGCTTCCCTTATAGACAGTGCCATTCAGGATGTGCACCCCCTGGAGGTGGAACAATTCAGGATGTGCGCCCTTCAAATGTTGTGCCTCTGGGGATGAGCTCCCCCTGGAAACAGTGCCGTTCAAGATATGCACCCCTCAGAGGTGGTGCCTCTGGGGATGAGCTCCTCTTAAGGGCAGTGCCGTTCAGGATATGCGCCCCTCTGAGGTGGTGCTTCTGGGAATGAGCTTCCCATAAGGGCATTGCCATTCAAGATGTGCACCCCCTGGAGATGAAGCCGTTCAAGATATGTACCCCTCGGAGGTGGTGCCTCTGGGGGTGAGCTCTCCTTAAGGGCAGTGCCATTCAGAATGTGCACCCTCTGGAGGTGGAGCAGTTCAGGATATGCACCCCTTGAGAGGTGGTGCCTCTGAGGATGAGCTTCCTGTAGGGACAGTGCCATTAAGGATGTTCACCCTCTGAAGTTGGAGCAGTTGAGGATGTGTGCCCCTCAGAGGTGGTGCCTCTGAGGATTAACTCCCCTTAGGGGCAGTGCCATTTAGGATGTGCACCCCCTGGAGGTTGAGCAGTTCAGGGTGTGTGCCCCTCAAACATGGTGCCTCTAGGGATCAGCTCCCAGTAAGGAGAGTGCCGTTCAGGATGTGCACCCCCTCGGAGGTGGTAGTGCTGATTGGGATCTGTCTGTTTCCAATAGAAGTGGATACTAGTGCCCACAAAACGTGTTGTTTCGTTAAAGAGGAACTGCAGTCTGCTCACATAATTTGTAATAAACACATTGTTTCCATTCTGAAGCTTCCCTCCGCTCCAACTACTTTGCATATTATTTTATATATATATATACTGTGATTCTGTACTTGCCAAATATGTTGCAGAAATCTCCCTCCACTGAGTCTGGCTGCTTCCATTTTAACTGTGGGCAGCTGAAGCTGCTGCCTGTTCACTTCCTGGATTTACACAGACGCACACCTCCAGCCTTGTAGCTCTCATTGGCCCTCTTATGGCTCATCCCCCCTCCCTTCCTGGTAAAGAGAGAGTGAGAGAGAGAGAGAGCTGTGCATGATGTCATGAGCCTAGGCTAATGACCAGACAAGAAACAGGAAGTGGGCTGTATTAGGGCCCTTTCACACTGGGGCGGGGGCGGCGTCGGCGGTAAAGCGCCGCTATTGTAAGTTGCGCTTTACCATCGGTATTCGGCCGCTAGCGGGGCGGTTTTACCCCCCGCTAGCGGCCGAGAAAGGGTTAAAAACCACCGCAAAGCGCCTCTGTAGAGGCGCTTTGCCGGCGGTATAGCCGCGCTGCCCCATTGATTTCAATGGGCAGGAGCGGTGAAGGAGAGGTATACACTCCGCTCCTTCACCGCTCCGAAGATGCTGCTAGCAGGACTTTTTTTCCCGTCCTGCTAGCGCACCGCTCCAGTGTGAAAGCCCTCGGGGCTTTCACACTGGAGACAAAGCAGCACCACTTTCGGGTCGGTTTGCGGGCGCTATTATTAGCGCAATAGCGCCTGCAAACCGCCCCAGTGTGAAAGGGCCCTAAGGGATTTACTGGCAAAAAAAAAAAATGTTTTACTATCCAAAGTTAAAACAACAACAAGGGCAGAAGATTTGATGGAAAGATGAAAAAAAAAGTTCCGCTCATCTGACAACATCATGGAAGATGGATCTATATAAAACTAGCATTATGTATATAATGGGGGGGGGGGAGTACCACCCTTATAAAATAATGTATATTTTACCAAATAATTGATTGGCACATTATGTGCTATCTGTTAAATCCCCAAAGTTTTTTTTATAGTTTTCTCTTGATTTTTATGTTATATCCTTTTACTGTTAATATTTTTAAATTTAAAATAACGCCTTCATTTTATTCTGAATAATGTTGGTGTGCTCGGGCAACACAATTTTGGTGTAAGAATAATCAGGACAAAATGCAGAATGAAATAGTGACAGATTATGTAAAGTAATTGGTAACGTAGTCAAGCAAGACTACATTTTACCTTTAAAATATAAGGGAAATTAAAGACAGTGCAGTACTGTGGAGGGTTCTGGTTCTGATCTCTGTAGTGTGTGTGTGTGTGTGTGTGTGTGTGTGTGTGTGTGTGTGTGTGTGTGTGTGTGTGTGTGTGTGTGTGTGTGTGTGTGTGTGTGTGTGTGTGTGTGTGTGTGTGTGTGTGTGTGTGTGTGTGTGTGTGTGTGTGTTATGGTTCTGATCTATGTATTGTGGAGGGTTCTGATTCTGATCTCTGTATTGTGTGTGTGTGTGTGTGTGGTTCTGATCTCTGTACTGTGGAGGGTTCTGATCTCTGTACTGTGGAGGGTTCTGGTTCTGATCTCTGTACTGTGGAGGGTTCTGATCTCTGTACTGTGGAGGGTTCTGATCTCTGTACTGTGGAGGGTTCTGATCTCTGTATTGTGGAGGGTTCTGATCTCTGTACTGTGGAGGGTTCTGGTTCTGATCTCTGTACTGTGGAGGTTTCTGATCTCTGCATTATGGAGGGTTCTGATCTCTGTACTGTGGAGGGTTCTGATCTCTGTACTGTGGAGGTTTCTGATCTCTGTATTATGGAGGGTTCTGGTTCTGATCTCTGTACTGTGGAGGGTTCTGATCTCTGTACTGTGGAGGGTTCTGGTTCTGATCTCTGTACTGTGGAGGGTTCTGGTTCTGATCTCTGTACTGTGGAGGGTTCTGATCTCTGTACTGTGGAGGGTTCTGATCTCTGTATTGTGGAGGGTTCTGATCTCTGTACTGTGGAGGGTTCTGGTTCTGATCTCTGTACTGTGGAGGGTTCTGATCTCTGTACTGTGGAGGGTTCTGATCTCTGTATTGTGGAGGGTTCTGATCTCTGTACTGTGGAGGGTTCTGATCTCTGTACTGTGGAGGGTTCTGGTTCTGATCTCTGTACTGTGGAGGGTTCTGATCTCTGTACTGTGGAGGTTCTGATCTCTGTACTGTGGAGGGTTCTGATCTCTGTACTGTGGAGGGTTCTGGTTCTGATCTCTGTACTGTGGAGGGTTCTGATCTCTGTACTGTGGAGGGTTCTGATCTCTGTACTGTGGAGGGTTCTGGTTCTGATCTCTGTACTGTGGAGGGTTCTGATCTCTGTACTGTGGAGGGTTCTGATCTCTGTACTGTGGAGGGTTCTGATCTCTGTATTGTGGAGGGTTCTGATCTCTGTACTGTGGAGGGTTCTGGTTCT